>JAPYZH010000124.1:0-208568 GCA_030523085.1 Meteorus colon | reverse complement strand
CAAAAAATTAATTTAGACGTATGAGATAGTAATTTATAACATATCAAAAAATCAGCTTCCGATCTTCAAAAGTGCATTAGTGTCCGTACAACCTTAATACCAATGATATAATACTTCAGGTTATCACTAACTTACCTCATCTGAAATTCCGGTGATAGGTCAGTGCATCATACGAATTTCTAGTCAAACATGCAAACATCGAGATGGCAGTGCGATCAATTGTGCAAGAGCAGCCTCTGGCGGATACCGGGCAAAGCCTCGATATAATCATTTGAAACGACTTGCTCGCCACACCCTACTCTATATACTATAACGCGCGCTCGTCAAGTGAGTGGAAGAGAGATGAAAGAGGCGGCCAAAAAGGCACGAGGGTTGTGGCCCGGCGTTGCTCTCGCAGCATCGTGAGCGATACCGCCAGGGTGGCGTCACATGAGGTGTCGCGATGTTGTAACCAAACGTCTTTGCATACTCACTAAATAATTCAATAAGTTCAACACCGTCAGTATAAATCGTTATCCACCATAGTGATAAATTCTACGAAGTATATAAAAGAAAAAAAAACCAAACAATTCTTTTCATTCTTTCAATTTCCAAAATTTTCTCGTGTAATTTATCAATTTAAATTGTCGCACGTTCCCCGCGTGTGAAAGTGTCATTGACACGCCGCGCCGCGGTTGAATTGTACACTAATATTGATTGTAAAACGCGAGTAATATCGTCTTTTTTTTTTCTTTTTTTTCGGCGTCTCGCCTTAGGCGGCAGTGCACGCGCGATTGTTGGCCGCACGAGACTCGAACGCATTTGGAACTTGTGTCTTTTATTTTAAATTTATACTACTCATAAAATAAATCTTAAGTATTAGTTTTTTCTTATTTCTTTTCATTCATTTGGTAGGCCTATCTCTCGGCCTCAATATCACGACGTAGACAGTGCTTCGATTGTTCAACAAATCGTGGCCCCATGTCACAGATGCTATCTCGCGTTACGTTTTTTTGTGGATTTAGTTTTTGTTTGCTGTAATAATAAATCCATTGCAAGACATGTAAGTAAATAAATGAATGAAGAGTTGGTTTTTATTTTATATTTATGGTGTTGTTAGAGAGGTGGAGAAAGATTTTCTGTTAGAGTTGGAGCTATTTTTTTATTATTTATTTATATTGACGCCTATTGATTTTATTTATCGTTTGTTTTTACTCTATATTGTCACATTTTTTTAATGATATCACGTGCTTGAGAGTTTGGGGGAGCGTCCATATCTAATTTATGGATGTGATTATTAGTTATTCAGTTGATTGATCAAGAAAATTGTTTCAGTTGGTATTTCACATGAATAACTGTGTGGTAATTAAAGCTGCAATGAAAATAAATGAACAAGTTGCGAGCGGTTAAAATGTTTCTATTAAATAATCACATGGGGTTTGGAGAAATGCGGGCGACGCTTGGGGAGGAAAAAACAGTTGAGAGAAAAAAAAAAAGTTAGTGTTTACACAACGTCGTGACGGCAAAGTCTGCTGAAAAACGCGGAAAAAAAAATTCGATGTTAACAATTGCTCACGGGAATATTTTTAAATTGAATTGGAGTTCATTGAATCCATAGAGATGGTTTCTCCTCACTTGATGTCCTTGAAATGGCGGATATATTCTTCACATGTGAAATAGTAAACGATAATTAATTTTAACTTGTGATTTGAAAGTTTATGTAGAAAAATAATGCTATCAAAAAAAAGGAATTCTTTGGAAGAGGTTAGTTGAATTGAAATAGAAAAAAAATATATGATGAAGTGCAATCAAAATTAGTTCTCTATTTGATGTTTTACAAGTGGTGAACATCCTACTTTTCTATTGAAACATTTTCCATTCAAATCTTTTCTTTCTTTCATCTCTATAACATCCTTCAAAATTTCCACTTCACAAAAACACATCTATGAAATATAACCACGAAAATTAACACCAAATGTACCCCCGAGAGTGAAATATATTTTTCATTTAACTGAAAAAAAATAGACACATAAATAAAAGAAGACCCTAAACGATGCTCATTCTATAAAATACTTTCAAGCAATACTGAATGATAAATATTAATGATTCACATTTTGCTAACATATCACAAGCACACACACACACAACCGCGTTTATATAGTAATATAGATTTTTTTTTATCCTCAAAGTGTACAGATAATACAAGTGCGAGTACCGTACACATAAACTCACACACATGTCCATATATACAAATGCAGACTCTCATAAAGTCTGGATCCACCCACTGAAAATATATATATCAATCCACCACACATCTACATATTTGTCTACAAATGTGTGTATGGGGGTTCTGTATATGTGTGCGTCAAGCTGAGATTGGTATTTGCGTTTCGGAAGGACGGAAGGGTGAAAAGGGAATGCAGCCCTCGTCTAGTCAGACGGGAGACTCAACCTCCCTGTGCTCTTCCTGCTTTTGCTGTTTCATTTTCGTCCTATCTCCCTCATTCTCATTTCTTATCTTTATGTACCTGAATAAAAAATCAACGTCCAAGTAGTGAAAGACAGAAATTTTTCGCCGCATGGGAAATGAGAGTTAACGAATCGCCATGCGGTTCGAGCACGATTAAGACCATTCCACCTTTGGTGAACACACCCTGCTTTGTATTTACGATAGGTATTTTCCCTCGTTCAATTTTTTCCCTCAACACACATTCACTGTATGTTTATACCAGAATTTTATACTGGCCCTCAAACGCTTCAAAGACAAGTCAGCTACCACTCTTTTATTTCCCATGCAACTATTTGACATCAAAGGGTATAAAATCATTTCTCTGTTTAGGGATTTTTTTTTACATATACATTGATTCCGTTCATTTCTTTTCTTGAATTCAGCCTGTGATTCTTACTACTTTTGTTTCTGTTTTTCTCGTTTGTGTATTTATTTTTTAGTCCGATTCATGTGGTTGTATATAGAAGTGCTGTTCCTTTGTTGTGCATAAATATTGCATTTCCCCCTAGTTGATCAATATCGTTCATTCGCGAATTTCAATCAGCGTAGAAGATTTTCATTTGTCTCTATATATGTATGATACATCATTCTTATGAAAAATGTAAATATCGACAATTGTTTTGCATAGTTTTACTGATTTTCTTTGTTTTAGAAAAAGTTGTCGCTCGAGTTTCATTGAAAAGAATAAATTTTAGTGATTTTTTTTGGGGAAAAGTAAAAAGACGATTTGTTTCTTTGACTTGTTCTCTGCATTTATTGAATATCTATTTAATTTCATGATGTTATTTTCGTTTTTTTCCTATGGCGTAAAAATATCATTTGTGTATAAACAGTGTACGTGCAGTGATAAAAAACGAATAAAATTAAAATAAATAGTCGTGAAGAACTACCCTTCAGTAACAAATCGTTCAACAATTCCAGTCAATCTAAGTTTTGAATTATTCTGTTCAGCTAATCCGAAAATATGATAAATTATAATCAAACGATTCGATAATATTCATGTGAAAACAATAATAGTACATGAATATATCACACCTACACCAACTTGTTTGTAAAATACCAAAAAACGCGAAAAAACATTCTATAGAAACTAACAAAGGTCAATGACAAACAAAGCCCAGGAAATTTCTGTCCTTTATATCCTTCGAAAAGGTCGACTACTACAATTCACAAGTACCACAACCATTCAATGAAGCAATAAAATCAATAAATCATTCCACATTCAACTTGACAGCTATTTATCATCAAAAAAGACTGAAATTTATTCAGGTAGCCACGAAAAATTCTGTAACGCTCCATTTAACAGAAGCAACGATTCGCAAAACTATACTTTCTCTCTCGTTAACTCTCCTCTCAATATTATTTCTTTGCCAACCGGACGTGCACTTTTTTATGTCGAACAGGAGACATCCTTGATCGAATATACATAGCAGCAGTCCACACGTGCCAATAGTACCGCGTTCCCATCGATTACCCACCACTTCCGGGTGTCATTATCGCACCGCCTTTATTTATATTCATATTATGCAACCCCATTGTGAATACAATTGAACGAAATGAAAATATTGATACATACTCCTACGTATATACAATTTGCATGCAACAATAGACCTATCCATAGTAAAGAGTGGATTATTTTGAAGTGTTAAATTATATTGTAAAGTCCTACCAGCAGAGCTGATGGTAAACTGCAAGCTGTGAACAATCGATAAGCATTGTGGAACTCATTGAGACAATTTAAGGGCAGCGGTGGTAAATCTATTGTCCAATATAGCGTTTCGCGGGATTAAACGAAAATTGGACAACGCATTTCTCTTTGACATTGCGGCTCTAATACTGATGATGATAATAATCATGAGCATGATGATGAATGAATAAAAATAAATAACTCGGATGATTTTTTATTGTGGTAAATTGTGGCTTGAACATCACTCCATGATCCCCATACAAATTTATATACATACAAATAGTCTTGATTGATATTTCCAAAGTGATTGACATGAGAAATAAATTTGGGGAATAATATTACAATGAAAATAATGTTGAGCTTTATGCATTGGATTTTCTGATAGTTAAAATTTGGAAAATTATTCAAATTGGAATAATCAAAAATTTACTACATCAAATCACTCATTTTAATAAACATATATTATTTGTTGAATTTCACTCACTAAAAAATTCTCACATTTCCAACATTAATTCATGCAAGGAATTAATAGGATCATTTGAGTTTATTTCGGGCGATATTTCCCACATGAAATCTGTGAATGTTCGAAAAATTTTTTTAACTTTTTACATATTATTTATGTTTACACTCTTTGATATTTATTGATACACAAATATGTATTTACATATTATATATATTTACAAATATAAAATGCATAGTCGGGCCATCCGCTCAGCATTAAACTCTCGGACAGGCTTTTATGTGCACTGGGTTTAATACTCAGTGCCAACTCTATGCCACGTTCCTCTTTTCTATCCTTTGATAAAGCTTCGTTCGTGCTTCTCTATGAATAAACTTAACCTGCCATTGCTTTTGACAATGAGCGTGCATACGTGTGACTATACATACTATATTATACGTATCATGATGACGAGCAAACGTCACAACCATACATCATATTTAACTATGACATACGCAAATATACACTTGAATGAAAACGATATCTTCATCTCGAATTATTGAAACGTATTTTAGGAATGAATGGTCAAAACACATCCGTTGTTGGACCCATTTACAGAAGTCATAATCCGTAAAGAAAAGCTTGCTATAAAAAATTTTCATTCAAGCTTTAAATAAAATCATGCAGATATAAAAAATTATTTATTCATAGTCATAACATTGAAGACTTTCAAACAAATCTTTCAATGCTGAAGTCAAAAGTTTAATTTCCTTTTGGTTTCTGGTGTAGATTTTCAAAGTTCTGATGTTACCAGTTGATGTTTAAAAGTTGTCATAACTTTTTTAGGTTAATTGAATTTAATTCAATGTGTATTTTACTAGTTTCTCTTTATGAGTTTTGTCATTGATATTAGTAAGAAAAATGATAATATCTTCCAATCATTATCATAGTATTTTAATAGAATTAGGGAAATATTAAATTGCAAATTCTTTGCCTTGAATAGAAATCTTTATATTTCGACAAAAATGCAAAAAAATTCAGTACATTTTTTTATCTGTTTATCTTAATGATATCATGTAATAATCGAAACATTTCACGTTTTGTCGTTGTCAATACCGGAAATCATGGTATATATATGTATGCATATTCATATTTATATTTATATCTACAGACATGTGGACTGATTGAAGTAATTTATTCTTCCATCCACAAGCACGCATTCACACTTACGCCCCGGAAACGCGTACAATTGACACGTTGACATGCTGTTAGGTTTACTTCTCAGAAATCCCTTTGAGTTATTTGCCTATTTTATGTGATTAATACCACAAAATAATGTGCGTCTAAAGTTCTAATTTAAAAAATAAAAAAAGGAAAGATATTTTTCATAATGATTTCCTTTTTCATCGTATATTCATTACCAATTGTACAAATAAAAGATTTTGACTTAGAAATTGATTTACAGGAGGAAAAAAAGAGAAATTAATCTTTTGTACTAATTATTCATTACATCTGCACTGTAAACCCAAGTGTTTTATATAATCGACACATTTTGAATATTTATAATGTCTTTTAAATGTTAATTGACTATTAAGAAAATAAAACGTTTCTCAGTGCTTTAGAAGAGACTTTAATTACTGTGATGGTTAAAAAGAGTGAAATAAAATGTTCGACAACGCTTGAATTTACAATGTAAATCATACAAAAGGGTTTTATCTTGTGAAAAAGAAAACATAGAATGAACCTCTATGGTCTCTAAATGAGATGAAACAAAAAGAAATGAGGATATGTTTTTTCATAAAAAAATAATCCCGGTCTTGTACTTTTTTACCACTTGTAAAATGCTTTTTTGAGGGAACATAAATTAATATTGCAATATTTATGATTTTTTTGAACTAGAGCAGGTTAGATATATCCACACTTTGTACCATTATAAGGATATGTCGGCAATGGACTTGTGAAAGCACGAAAAAGCTGTTTTTGGATCAGTTTTTATGTTATGCTTTTAGAACTCTGTTGATTTAGGTCGGTCTGATATACATTGAATACTTGAGAATGTGAAAGGTCATTGCGTAGGACATTTTCAGATGTGAGAGAAAAAGGCAGTTGAAAGTGTAATAAAAATTTTAATTACATGGAGGGATTGTAAAAACAGTTGAGTGAAATATACAAAGCGTACAGATTTTATTTAATATTTTTCAGAGAAGCTTAATAACAATCTATGGCTTTCCATGAATATTAACACATTCACGGGGCATTTGAATCAATTAATATTTAAAAGACAGTTGTAGTTGCAATAGAAATATTCAGCTTTTACTAAAACGTCATTTCATGGTCCCAATATTTTTATACAAATTATTTTGAACTCTGTTGCAAAATATTATGAGAATTATAAATTTCCTGTTTTTCTATGATTCATTCATCTAGTATTTGTTTTGTCATCTACTATTAAAAATATTATTTATAAGTTTCAACCTTTTTTGTTCCAGTCTGCACTACACTTTTCACTCTGCCTCTCATTTCCATTTTATTTTCTTCATTCAACACAATATATTGCTCGATATTTTTATACTGTATAAGTACGGATTAGTTCATTCTCTCTTCATAACAAAAGAAAGTAATACCTTTGTAAGATGCTTAAACAAATATTTGAAAATAATGACATCAACAATAATAACACGACGAAATACTCTGCTTTTGTGATAGATTAATTCTGGTCTTTTATGTATAGGCAACTTGTCGTCAGGAAAGTCATTTTATTCAGTGTTATTAAACGCGAGTCATAAGCGTAATTGTGTCTGTATGCAAATGCATCGTGCCTTCACCAGAGTTGGAATATATACTTAATGCATGTCGTTGATACAATATAAATATTTGAAAATGAAAAAGAAATGAGTGACCTCACTTGCATGTACAGGTCTGAATTTATCATACAAATTCTCACCCTCGACTACTGAAAAACTTGATGTGATTTTTTTTCTGAGTAATTATTACTATAAAAAATATTAAACCGATGTATAGAATATTCTTTAGCAAAATGTAGAATGAAGAAAAATATAAAATTGGTGTTTCATTGTATTTGTCAGAAAAAAATACTTGAAGACACAATTTATCATGCAAGTAACGAGAAAATTAAATTTCTGATCGATAAGTTTTAACATGTAGAGTATAGAGCAAACGCAAGACTGTGAATTTCCGTGGAATAAAATAGTTATGTCTATGTCAATCATATAAAAGGCTGATGTGGTTGTAGATAATAATTTCAGAAAATGTAGGAAAAATAGTGTAAAGGCTTTCACAATATGATTTACGTATCAATAGTTCTAACATTGACATCGAAATTCTTTGTCTAATATAAACAAATGTAATGAAGTATTCAATCACATGTTTACAAAGTAGGTTTTATTCAAGACAAAATCTCATGAAGTCAATAATTATTTAACAGAATCTCTTAGAAAGTAGAAGACAAATTGAGAAGAAAAATTATTTTTCACAGCCCATTATTATTTTATTTTTTTCTATTTTATTTTTCCTGTACCATTTCCTTTTACTTTGAAGACATATTTCACTCTCACACTGTAAATGACATTGATTTAAAGTTGAAAATAATTAACGTCCAGAGCTTTCGCCATCGTGGCTGATAATAGGGTGGATAAAATCCCTTTTGCACTCAGGTGCATGATCAAAAATTTATGTATGTTTTTGATGAAACCTTTCAGTCTATTTTCATTTCTTTCCACATTTTTTCATGCTTCACTATATATACTCATCATAACTATTTTTATCGTTTCATCTGATATAGATTCGCATAAAGTTTCCACCTGTCTCATGTTGTCTATTCGCGTCAGCATTTTCTATCAAAAATAACTGATCGTAACTGTTGAATGTCGATAGACACTGAAGTGAAGAAATTTTTATACATTTTTTCCTCTTTTTTTTTTATTTGGCAAACTTGAAACGAAATGAAGTGTACAAGTTCTCGAGTATGTATAAAAAATGGATGTATTGGATGTACGAATTTTCCGATAGCCAATATTACCATTAACATAGAGACATCAAGCGTGTGTTGATATTTGTATAGAACACTCTGTAAAGTTATGTACGAAGTGGCAATAACTTTTGAACAGGCTGTTCCACACTTTCGACACACGTTTTTTTTTCACATCCAACTTTCCCATAGATATATTTAACACCATAGAATTTCTACAACAGTCTCGTCTCCACCATTACGGAAAAAACGTGTTGTCGAAAATGGTGTTGAAATCTTGACGAAATTCAAGAAGTAGAAAAAGGAATAGGGACAACTTTTTGAACTTTCCAGACTGAAGATGTTTGCAGTTGTATATAAGTGAGTTTAAATAATCAACAGATAATATAATTCAATTCTCTTCAATAGCTTGATAAGAATAATAAACTGAGAGAAGAGAATGAGATGAAAGGAAATGAAGTTGGATGGGATGAAAGACTGATTAATTATTATGTTAATATTTTTCCCAGTGATGTCCAATATTTTCATTTAATTCTGAAAGACAATTTTTATCTTGAACTCTCATTGAATTTTAGCTCGTTATTTTATGTGTGAGAGCAAATAAATTGGTTTCGTGTTATCGAGTAGTGAATGAAGTTGAAATTAACGAATCTGTTATTTCAGATGATGGAAAATTCCATCTGTAATTACTGTTTCCCAATGATTTTTTTAAACTATCAATCGAGAAATCATACAAAGTATATTCATTGAAATAGATTGGAAAACTAAAATGAGAGTTCTAAAATAAATGAAACTGCATTGAAAATGAATCCATTGATTAATCTCACGAATGAGATAGTTATCCATCATCATTTTGTAAATGTTTCGTAAAGTTTTTCAATTTAAATATTTGCGTATATAAAAGAATTCACTTCAGAGGTATTCCACACTCGACAATATATGAAAAGAAAATAGCGATCAGTTATTGCAAGCACTCAATACTCCTCTTTTTCTTTTTCCAATTCAATTAGCGACGATGCTTTTCTTTGAAAAAAAAATTCTCACTTTCAAAACGCATCGAGAAATAAATTATACACCTGAACTCTTTTTCCCATGAGAAAATAAATAATAATTTTATTCTCGGTACGGAAAAATCTTGTTAGTTGATGTTGGACATCCATTTCGAATAACATTTTTATTATTAAAAAAGTGTATATTTCAATTACTACGCCGACGAAATTGTGACTAGATGAAATATTTCTGGCGTAATGGATAAAATGATTACATCCTTTGTGAACGCTTCAAAGGCGAACAAATCCAATTATCATAATGAACGAGCTTTCCCTCATATCCGAAAGAAAGATTACTGAATAATAAAAAAAAGAGTACATAAAAAATGTTGCAACTAGGAAAAAAAAATTGGTTTTATTATATCAACAATTTGTTCGACCAAAAAACAAGTTTATAATCGTCATTAATCAACAAATGGAAGACTATGGAAATATTCCTGTCAAATAATCAAACAGTTTAGTTCACTTTAAACAACTCGCCGTTCGTGAAGATATAAATTCAATTAATTCCAAAACCATTCCAAATATTCATCAAAAGTTACTAAATATAGCCCAAAAAAAGACCAAATGTGAGGAAAAATGAATTATTCCAATCAAAAATACAAAAACACTACTCAACTCCAAACCATAAATTCAATAATTAATCAACCACAAACCCCCAAAACGTTTCCCAAATAAATTTTAGACCAACTTCATCCAATCCCTGATTGTTCCTCCCCAATTCTTCACGTTACGAAACCTCTCAACACAACTTTCACTCCTACCGAATAAATTTCAAGAGCAATAATACTAAATACCCATCCCATATAATAATCGACCACTTCACATCACGAACACATCCACACAAAATGAAGATCCATAATTGTTAATTAATTCGATATCAAGAGTGAGCTTTGGGGATTATGGTTGACCTGGTTTGGATGGGCGTTTGCAGGCCTGTTGGAACCACTCAACCATCACCAGGAGTATTGTCTATATAGTCCCAGTCGACGTGCATTGCTAGAACTCACCCCCATGAACACCCTCATCATCGTATGTATACCAGCGACCGTCACGCTCTTACCCTACCACAACTTCCCATCTACATGGGTCAATAGACGTATTTACACGAACACATATACCAACTTATATACATTCAATGAGTGCATCTACATGCGCATAAAAATTGTTGTTTTCCCCTCCAAGTGGGTACACACACGTCCCATACTATTCATCAATCCAAATAAAAGATGTTAGTGATGTTGCAACAAGAGATTCTTGTTCATGTACAACTGCGCCACTTGAAAAATAAACGAAAGAGGTTTCTTTGTTGAGGGGAAAAGGGAGAGGAAATGAGCCGCCCAGTTGATTGAGATCATTAAGATAATTCGTATAACCACACAGAATGTATGACTAGTGTGTAAGTAATGTGCAGTTGAGGTCTGTGGAGGTTCATCACTCGGGGATCCATATGCAACTGTGTTAATGCAATGAATTAATTTTCATGGGTTTTGCTGGAATGATAATTGAAATAGCAAGACAGTGCATTGTCTTGTTTGAATAGAGGCATTATAGAGTAGAAAGGAGAGATATTGGGTTGAAAATTAATATTCTCTTTTCATTGTTGTGGTGTTTGATATAGAATCGAAATTGTTGCGTTGGTTTAGTTTCGCTTCAAGGATTTTAATTGTGTTGGATTGGATAATTATGTTTTTTTATCTTTTCTAAATTTGTGGGTTATGGTTGTTTTAAGAAGGGAGATCTGAATACTGGTTGGGGAATGAATTTGATTTCGGAATTTACAAATAGTTATGATAGTTGAATTTAACAATTTATGTCTGGTGGTTCAAGAGAATGGGACTGGATTCATAATAGTATAAAATATTTGTTTTTATCGTTTAATGTAGAATCGAGTAATTCAAGCTTTCATCAAGATTAAATATTACTTTATCAAGGATTGGTAAATATCCTGGAAAAAAAAGGAATATGTACTTGATGTAATGATAAATTATTGCAGTTATTTGCAATGTGTGAATATTTTTGTTTGTTTTCTTAATAGAAATATCGTTATTAAAGCTTGAAGATCCATTTTGTTTCAATTTGAAATGCAGATAACATCACAATGCAAAAATAAAGGTTGATCTTTATTCCCAGCATGAAATGGTGGCTGAGTGCAGATAAAACAATAATGTTCTTAAAGAGGATGAAACAGGATCTCTACGTGTATTATAAAACTTATTTATGTATATATATATATATTGTAGTCTACAGTCTTATGCTTGCCATATTTTATTCCACCCTCGAGGGATTCGAAATCCCATGTCGCGGCCAGCCACGTTAATCTTTCTTTTTTTTTTCGTCCCATTTATTTATTCTTTACTTTCTTTCTTTCTGTACATACATGTTCTTGCTCTTTTTCTTTTCTCTCCGACTTTATCCTCCATGCAACTAACACTTTCCAGACATTTTGGATGATTAAAATGGACTTCCAGGTATTTTCAAGAGGGTTTTATGTTATATTGGTTCAGTGCACATGTGACTTCTTGAGAATATTTCGTCAGGCGTGCTCAAATCTTCCACGAGCTAAATCATGACTGTATCATAATGATCTACGAAACTTTGGTGCGTTATAATAATGATAGTAGATTCAAAATTCCTGAATTGATGTCATAAATAATAGAGATGAAATAGATGAACTGAAATAAAGTGTCTTCAATCGTATTTGAAAATATCTAGACATTTTTATTCACACATAAACTATTGGTTTGGATGACATATTGAGATTGAAACATTAACAAAGATATTTGGTATGATTCTGTGGAAATCCTTTTTGTTTAATAATAATTTGCAATGTTGCTAAGTTTATTCACTATTATTAAAACTGAATATATTCAACAACGTCCACACTAATGAAATAATAACAATTTTTCGTTAGATATGTCTAACACAATGATTTTTTTTTTGGGGGAAATAATCAGGCATTCCTTATTTACTCATGTGCTGTGGTCATGCATGGTAGAACTATTTCAAAGTTTTTCCTCCACCGTGACCCAAATATTTCACAGCAAATTCCAATGAAATTCGGTAAACATTCTCTCCATTCACAGGAAAGCCTAATTTACACGAGATCACAATCGTTTCTTATTGTCGATAAAATAACAAATATAAATAATAAAATATATAAATCATAAAAGATTTTGAATATTCAATGATTATTTCGTAATTTCTTTCTATTTATTTTTTCGTGTAGATAAATTGGAACAAAATTTTAACGAATGAGCACACACACACTCACAAATATGAACAACAGAAACCGTCGTGATAAGCAAGCCTTCGTCTTACTTCGGGTTTCCACTTGACCACAAGATACCTTCATTTCCTCATGACTATTTCCAGCGACTTCTAAGAAAATTCTATTTTCGACTGAGGCAACACTTTCTGCCAAATAGGCCAAGCAACCAGGCGCCTTTACTTGAGCGTATTATTTGAGTGAACTACATCGAGAATATTTTATATACCATAACACAACAACTGTGCAAAAATATTTCTTGCCTGTGTAACACATTTGACCAGACGTTCGAGCTTTATTCTGAATATTAAGTCGACAAGTTAGAATTTTTCTAAAGTTTGTTGACAATTTATTTTTTAATGCATCAGATCTGTGTCAATTTGTTTTAAATATTTGGATATTTTCATGAGATAAACAATATTGAATTTATATTAAAAATATGCGATGCTAATTGTTGAGGAGAATTCAATAAATTGATAAGTCAATTGAGGAACAATTAGATGGATTTTTCTATTCAAATTTAATATAATGAGGACGTGGTTGATCGTTGACAGATCTGCCCTGTGCTCTTATTACAATAGACGACTCGTTTTTACTTCATGTTATCAAATTTTGTTTGTAAAGTTTGATGAAAAGATTGAATGAAGAGAAATTTATAACGAAATTGCTGCTACACAGGACAACGAAAGAATTTAGAAGTGTTTCGTGAATTTTGCGCGCCCTTCTTTTCGAATTAGCAAGAAATGTGAATTTTCCCAACCCCTATTGTAATCGAATAATGTTATCTTGTAAATAATGAAAAAAAAAGACAATCACGAACTGTAATTTACTAAATGTGATAAACAAAATTATGAGTCTCACAATTTATATTTCACACTGCACAAAATTTCCGAATTCCATTAACCGTAGAAATGACATCTCATAAAAATTCTTTATTCTTCATTATAAAAAATTATGGTCTAGTTTTTATTTTCTACGTAATTATAATTTTTTCCTATATAATTTTGTATTATTCTTCCTCGTGAATTCATTCCGCGTAATATATTCATCCTAATAATTTTTATTTCTATAATTACAGGTGGGTTGGGCCGGGCGGAGGGTGAGGGCGGCTCAAACGATCTTCCAAGTGGGCGCCGAAGTGGAGGCGCTGGAGTTTTGGGCAGTGTCGTTGGCGGTCGTTCCACCGGGACATCGGGGGGTGGCGGTGGTCGCTCGAGGGACGAGCCACGACGGCACACCCTCAGCGGCGATCACGCACCCTCCCTGCATCACCAACCATTTAACGCCCAACAATTTCCACTGCATCCACACCACTTGCCACTGCCACACGGCCAATACGGTACACCAACAACCCGACACACCACCATGGATCTCGAGGTGAATCAAAACTCTCGTAACATGTAAATATTCGTGACGTTTGTTCTTCATTTCTGTCTACTGAATTTTTTCTCTCGTTAATCTAATTCATTTATTTGTTCATCAATTCTTGATGTTTTAATCTAAGTGTACTTTTTCCTGTACACATTTACGATTATTCATCAAAATTTCATATGAATTTAAAGTTTAAGAAAGATTACCTCATTGCACATTAATAATTTTTGTGGTAAATCGAATTTTGCTGTGAACAAATGATGGGAGTCATCGACATAACTTGACTTGATGCAGTTCAGAGGAAAAATAATATTCCCCGTCTAAAACAATTCGTTATTTGTTCAAATAACTAATTGGAAATATTAATCGGCTCTATAAATTGATACAAATTAATAAATAATTCTTTCATTCATTAACAGCAATGAAAATGTGCTCCATTTAAAATTTTGAAACAAAAAAACGAAACGAAAATTCACGTGCAATTACAAATAATTCAATTCGAAATTCTACCAATGAATAATTGTAAAATTTTCAAAATCACTCGATGACAAAAATAGTTCCTTTCAATTCCATGACAATAATTGAACCAACATAACGTCAACGTCAGGTGTAAATTCAGCACAACTGTGTCCGTCCCAATTTTCCATCAAATCGATTAATGCCAATCCGATACAGAAATTTTATGTTGCTACTTCAGTACCTTCGAAAAAAATTTGTTACAATCCAACACAAATTCGTCTCGACATTTGGCTATGAAAATTCCACTCCCATTCACGTTCCACTGCTTCATGTTCATCACATCCACAAACCCTTCAATATTTTTTTGCTTTTTTTCTTGATGTGTCAAGAATTATCATTGACACAAAACTCGATAATATTCTACCACACTTCGTCGATAATAGTGAATTCGCCAATACATTCATGACACGATTCGAGATTTATTGAAATTTAATTATTACATAATTGAACATCAATTTATTTCAGTTTTTCATACGAGTTCTTTTTTTTCCACACAAAATTTAACTTATAAATACATCAATCACTTCAAGTGAGAGAGACAGCGAGGTCTACTGATCACTTGGATTGGTCCCACGCTCATTCTTGTTAGCATATCACGCACGTAACACCATCAAAATGTTCATTCTGTTTTCCCTCTCGCACGATTATTCGCGTTATCCAACGATTTTAACACATAATTGTACATTACACGTCATTTAAGTCTGGCAGAACCAGCAATGTGATAATTATTCTGTAGTAGAGAATGACAGGCAGCTGTGCGCATCCAGATGATCAAATATCTCCATGATATGCAATATTGATGCTCGCTAGTTACTCACTTTTGTGATATCCGAACGTTGGACTTACCATCGAATATTCACGCGCTTATCATTCCAATCATTTTATCGTAATCCTAAATGTTAATGTTTCTAACGTGACTTAAAGAATGTTTCCATAGTGTTCTAATAATCTTTATTGTTTTCTCGATTCGTTCTGACATAACTTCAGTTCTTTTAATTCTAAGTGAAAAGTTTCTGAAAAATTGAGAATGCAAAAATTGAAGGAAGATTCTATTGAGAACGAATTTTGTTATGCCACTTATTATTGGGGCAAGCTGAAAGAAATGAGAAGTTGGAAGGTTTTGACATTTGATAATTGAGAAAATTTCTAGTTAGAAAATCGTGTTATAATTCATATCAGAAAAGAATTTGGAGATATTGGAAAACTGATGAACTGTGATATGATTCTCACTTAATCTTTGTGCCAAATCCGAACTCAATCCTCTCATAACTTTTCTAAATATCTATAAAGTCTTCCAGATAAATTCTGCTGAGGAAAACAACTTTGAAGTTTGGATTCCAATTGTATATAACGATTAGTTTTTAATACTTTTTCAATTTTCGAAGATCTCTCGTATTCGACTGGGAAATATAAGAAAAGAGGATTAAACTTTTTTGATTGTTCTTTAAAAAATTGACCGCCCAATTTTCTCCTATGCACTTTATTTTTACCTCATCACACCACTATCAACTTTTAACTTATTTACTTATATGTGTGTTCTTTTGTATTTCTTATATAAACAGATGGGGACCAAGTCTCGCCAGAGAAAGGTAATTTTTTCATTATATTCATAGCAAACGTTTTTTTTTTACATAACGCATGATGCCTCATTTTTGCATGTGTTGCTATTCTTCACATAAATGATGACACGATACAAATTAATTATAATTTTTTAGTATAAGGGATATTCAACTAGAAATTTGCATTCACCCCTAAGGAGGTTGATCAATTCAAGACTTGTTAATACTGAAATTGAAGTTACACAACTTTGATAAAGAAATATTTTGCGATAAAAATTTCACTTTTATCAATGAATGAAAATACAAAATACAAAACATCAAACATGAAAAATAAAATTTCTCAATTAGAAGCATTCGTAGATTTCTGTCAGAATATTCCACGTAAAAATAAAATTAATCAGCCAACTTGTCAACTTAACAGTGACAGACATCTAATTCAAAATCAATAAAATTCACAGTCGCCTCTACCCCGGGGATATCCACCGCCATCTACGGCGATGCTATTCGATGACGACCCGGGGATCATGTCCGAGGTGGAGACCTCAAGTACGGGATTTCGACGTGGTGGAAAGCAAAGGAGCAGTTTGCCAGTCGTACGAACACCAAGCAAAACTTTGGAGCGACCACTAGGTAACTGAGATGCAATAATCCCTAGAAATCCTTTTACAAAGACTTTAATTTAATTCGGCAGTCCTATGTCCAGAGCTATATATACAAATTAAACTCAATTATACCAACTTTAACTAACTCTCTTTACTCTTTATCTCTCACTTTCTCTGTGTGTTCAAATTCAATGCTCTTAATTAACACCCTCCCACTCTCCACTGTCCGAATTAATCCACCGACGAGTCTGGCTTGCCTGACAAAACAATGAATTTCTGTTGGCGACTCCCTAGGACTGGTGTTCCTGCAGTATAGAAAGGAGACGAAGAGGGCATTATTACCGAATGAAATAACCAGCATAGATACTGTTAAAGCTCTCTTCGTCAGGAGCTTTCCTAAACAATTGACTATGGAATATTTGGACAGTCCTGATGTAAAGGTTTATATTCATGACAGCAATAAAGACATGTTCTATGAGCTCGAGGATCACCGGTAAGTAACATAAATTGATTAAGGTAGTATTGTAAATTAGAGGATCACTTGTTTGAACTGATAAATTTTTATCCCTTCAAAATATTGAACTCATGTACAAATTATACAAGTTCAAATAATGGTGCTTCGATTTCTATTATTGTGGAATGAAGTTTGTAATTGTTTTGAATTTTCTTGAAATATGTGGCACACTTTGTGATGATTCTATACATTTCAAAGTGTTTAGTGAATTCCCAACGATCTATATCAAAGAAGTCTATTTCACAATTTATGATGATTCGTTTTATATTATTTATTCCATCTGACAATACATGAAAGAAAATTCTTACAGTGCTTTAATATGTACTTGATCAATTATTTATTGAAAAATCTTGGAAACTAATCATCAAGTGATCTTTTAAATGAAAATACTACGTTGATGCATTTAATCACAAAATTACAAGCATAAATGTTTTTTTATTGTTTGTAAAACTCTGGTGTATTTTTCTACTTTAGGTCGCATCTACGTGATATTAGGGATCGCAGTGTTTTACGTTTGATTGAAAAAACTGACGGTATTGGTGGAATATCCGGCCCACTGGGTGCACCAGTTGGTGGTCCACCTGGTCTTCCACCACACTGGGAAGACCAGAGTTACTTCAGCGAGCCAGAATTTGACAGCGAATTCCAACATCAGCATATTCATAAAAGCAAGGTAAGTGATGTTTCACATTGTCATCCAGACAAATATTAAATAATAGGAATGCATAAAAAATTTCCATATTAAATTCTTATATTTGAACATTGAATTTGTACAGTCTATTACTTAAATCTGATAGATATTTCTGTTGACAATTAATCGTATACAGATAATGATGAACACACAATTCTATGATAGAAATTCTGTACAATATAATAAAATATATAGCCCCAGCTTTTGAATACTGAGAAGAAATACTAACTCAAAACGAAGGGTTGAGGCTTGAAAAATTCGATTGTACATTGAAGGTAGTTGTGCCCTGAGTAGAAGCAACTTCAGAATTTACTGAAGTACCACAACTTGGGAAATTGAAGTGTGGTACTTATTGAATTGGTATCTTTTGAGTTGCGCTGAAATGTTTATGCAATTTCGGGGAATTTCATGTTTTCAAAGTTGAAATAACGACGGAAAAATCTGACTTCATATCTGGGTGTACTTGAGTGTACCTTGGTAATTAAAAACTGCCAATTCTACGTTTTTTAGTTTCGGGACTGAACAAAGTTCAGTTAGTTTAAACCACGAATTGAATGTGATTATTTCTCAGTAGAAAGGAATTGGAATTCCAAATAATTATTAAAAAGGGAAAAGAGAAGTTTAAAGATAGACCACAAATTAAATCAGAAATATAATAACAAAATTGAGAAGGGAAGAAGTGCATTGATATAATTTGGCAGTTTACATAGGATACTTTTTCAATTTTACTAATGCATTGAAAATCTTTGTTTGATTGATTGCAAAATAGAATAAACATATAAGGTGGAAAAAAAAAAACAACTGAAAAACAAATATTCCACATATTGCAGCATGAATATTTGTCACATGTTCATGTCAGCGTTAATAACACGTGTGTGCACTTTCAGTTCAATGAAATAAAAAGTTTTCAATATGAAAAAAAAACCTGTGTGACAGATGGATAGACAGGCAGAGTTTATCGAATTCCAAAAACAATACGGGCGTACCATCAATTAATGTTGAAAGTTGCTTTTGAATCGTTAAAAGTTATTTTCTATCAAAATATTTTCGTTCCATTCATCGATAACCAGAAAAAAGTTTTCATAATTTTATGCCACAGTTCTCTTACATTCAACCTATTATTTAATTATTGGTCTGAAGTGGTGAGAATCCTACCAAAAAGATATTTGGAATCTTTATATTGTGACACAACTACCTCAACTCGATATATAATTATACAAACGATAATTAATAATATAAATAAGCATATATAAAGAAAATCTAACGACACATTTTAAATGGCTGTTTTCTCCCTAAACTTATACGCAAAATACTCATGTAATTGTCAAAGTATAAAAAAAGAAACCTTACAAGCTCAAGATAAAAAAAAGGATGAATTCAACGAACAGAAACAGAAAGAAATTAAAGAGAACAGGAAGTACCTGAAGAGAATTCACTCATAGGTTTTATCGTGGAATCCACTGTGTTAGTTGAGATTTTAATGGATACTGTTCAATTATCGTCAAATTAATTACGTAAGCGAAGTATAAAAAAATAATTTGTTTCCTATGTGCGAATATAAGGAGTGTATACATACATATTTGTGAATATGTAGATAACTACTTACGCTATATCCTTAGATTACACGAGTAACTCTTTATCATATATCGATATGGTAATATAATTTAAAATGCAAGATTGGAGAAGATACGAGGGAAGTTGGAGATGCTTTCTTCCATGAAAATTTCGTTCATTCTATTCAAGGAGTTATCTAGTTTCTCCAGATTTTGTGCTAAATCATGATTTATCGCATCTTAACTGGAAATGGAATTTGAAAATTCAATCTCATGAAAATTATTTGCAATACTAACAAGTGCATGCTGTAGATAATTTCAAGCTTATCTTCTGTTTTCCTCGCATTACTAGAGATAGTGTACCTCATTAATTGAAATGCCTGACCATGATGATCCCATCTACTGACGCCTAGATGCGACAGCTAATTACACAAAAAATTCTACGCAGGATTCACGGAGAAATTCCTTGACAATTTTCACCTTTTAACGATCAGATAAAATTTCTAACATGCCCAGTATGTAATTTCACTGTAATAACTTTACCAACTCACGATCATATTTCAATTGAAACTCCTATTCGTGTATTAGTCTTAATTGTGTTTGTGGCTGTAGACGTATTGTCTCTTTCATCAATTACCATCATCATCACCCGTTTGATTGTCATTCATTCTCTTTGATTGAAGAATGCATGTGGCAATAATGGCCCATAAAATAAAATTGATTAAAATGCTTTGCAGGCTTGAGCAGTCGGCAACCAAAGTGCACCGGAATATATTTTCTTCGGTACTGTTCTCCAATCCATCACTAGAGCTTTTTCAAATGGATCTGGTGAACAGCCATCACAAACATTCATAACCATTCGCACTTCACCTTCGGCTGGTTCACGTTCATCATCTTTTTTAGAATGTGATGGTAATTGGATTCCAAAACTTGCTAAGCCCGAAAAATAATCATTGTTCAAACTTTGTGGTGATAAATAAGTGTCATCGATCAACAATCCATCTGATAAATGTACTAATCCACGTTTTTGCTTGACTGAATCACGTTTTATCAAACTCTTATCATCGTCAGTCGATTCTTTTCGTTCAATGAAACTCACTTTATCATTGACAGCTTCTCTCTTGGTAACCTCTCGTTTTGATTCAAATCTTTCAATTTTTATTGCTTCTGATGCGACTCCTTCAACATTTTCACGCTTTGAAAATGTTTTATCTCTCTTGAATAAATTGTGATATTGACCATCAAGGAAACCATAATCTTCATTTGATGTTTCCGGTGTTGGGAAACTTAATATCGATGGAAAACGTTTGCCATAATATTGTGGTCTGTTGAAAATTGGTCGACTAGATGGTGTGGCTTGGACGAACGGCTGTTGAGTGACGGGATTTGGTGGTGGGAATGGCATAGGAACTGGAGGTGCTGGAACACTTGGGTGTCGTAGTGTTACGCCATTCTTGACGTATTGAAGAGTTACTCCTGGATTGAGCTTGACCTAAATGAAAAACCAGAAAAAAATCAATCCATCTCTAGAACAAATTCATAACAATAGGGATACATCTTAACTGCAATATATGTTGCGAAATGAATCATAAGATAATCAAATTCAGAGAAAATAGCAATGAAGCTGAAAGCTTTGAGATAAATATGGATCCCAGAATAAATTGAAGTAGAATATGACTTTTTCCCAACATCACAATAATGCTCAATGATAATTGATGCCTACAATTTTTTTTGTATAAAATTTATATGGAAAGCAATTGTCGTTACTCACTATGCCGACACTTCATAATGTAATCGAAACCGATAATACCTGGTGGTTTATTTGGCCGCCAGTAATAAATGGATGCATGGGAAGCGGTGGCCCAGTGACTGGTGCCTGTGTTGTTGTTACTCGTGGTGCATTATTACTGGTATCATGTTCGTAATGATGGGCATGGTGATGTTTGTGATCCCTGTGAGCTTTGCCAGCGGTCAAAGCAACATTATACAACTGCACCATCGTCAATTCTCCCAACATTCCACCGGAACCTAGTTATGAAGTACACAAACTTGTAGCAGGGTTACATGATATTCAAATAATAATTCAACAATGTTTCAATTACCTGGGGGTGCTTCTTCTCCCTCGAGGAAACCACCACCAAGTTGCCTCTGCTCTTGTCCAGACAATGCAATTCCACCACCCTTGATCACATGACCTACAAGCTGGAATTATATTGGAAATAATAACGGAGTTGAATGAACTTATACATTGTAGAATGTTAACGTTGACGACACAGAAGAGAACTATCTGGCCAATTTAATCTTGCACGAAACAACAACTTGATGTAGGGAATGATAATCTCAGAAAATGATTTCAATGAATGTGGAATGGAATCGAAATTAATTTTCATGGTGTTATGTATAAACAGATGAAAATGTAAAGATATATTTGAATTCAATCACTACAGTAGAATTGCAGCCGAATCATAATCATCAATTCGATTAAATTCATATTCAGTACTCATCAGACTGTTGGAGTTGAAACATGCAAATAACGTTTCGACTCAATAAAATGAACAGTTTGAAAAAAGAGGGCACGTGATGAACAAGTAAATAAAAAAAGCAAATGCTTTAAAATTGATGAAAGCTGAATGAAGAAAGTGATAAAGTCTGCAACACCATTCAAACATATTCAAATGATGTAAATTAATCCAAAGAAAAGTCGATGAATGATAAAACTAGCTAGGAAATATTCTCATTCACTGTCGACGTGAACGACTTTCCACTACGTGCTCTCCTTGAGATTAAAAGAGAAATAAATGGTATGTAGGATCAGGGTGTGACGTTTTACGTGTCGATCGACACATCGATAATAGAATGTGATGCGTTGCATGGAGATTTCTAGATTGGATGAATAATGTGACACAAATTCTTTATGGCAGTGTAGGATATAACAGGTGAATATTCACTTCCGTATAAAGAGAATAAGTGGTTTTATTGCCCAGTTGGTAATTTCGCTTATTCACGTTGCTCGTAAAGATTGGATGAAAAGAAAAACATTCGAGAAATGTCAATTGCCAGAGTAATGGAATTCGTATGTCAATACTTGAATTTTATTTCTGGTTACTTAACCCTCGGTTATCCCAATTCATTGTCTCGATTTTTCCTGTTTCTTGGAATGAACATGCTTAAAGAAAAAGAATTTTTATCTATCATGGTGGATTGTGGTTTTTATATTCAATAGATTGCTGGTACTTTTTCTTCTGAAAATTATTGCTGTTCATTATTTTTGTGGTCATCGAATTTTTTATCAGTTTACCTCACAAATCACAATAGACTTCAATGAATAAATGCCAAACCATCAACACTTACTTCATTCTTATTACACCCAACATTTCTCAGTTCAATTAATTTCCACAATCCACCTCTACAAAATGACAAAACCAACAATTCCTCAATGCACAATTGTAAGTTTTATGACAACACCTGTCCACACCATGCACAAATTAAATAACAATACATTGCATTTACCCACTACCATATCATCTCTCTCTTCCCATTTGCAACGCGGATAAGTTTCAACAGGAATCTGCCACATACATTCATCCACTTAAACACAACTACATGACACAGATACATAAACGAACACTTGCCAAACTGGTAAGACAATAACCAGTGTGAATGAACTTACCCGGTTGTTGAATCCACGACCCACGCGTTCGTCATTGACCCAAATTTGCCATTCACCAGTGCGACCATTCCAACTTTGACATGAGTGATACCATTTATTTAATCTCAATGGATAATTAAGACGATATAAATTATGTCCGTCAATATTCATCATATAATAAGAGCTACGTTGAGTGTTTGCAATCCATGAGAGAATACCACGTGGTTGATCATCAACTGTAATTAACCAAGCGTATCAAATGCAAATAATATTCTCTATCTAATGTAAATGTGTAATAACACTTAAATTAAACTGATATTAATGCAGTAGACCAACTTTCTAAGATAGCTTTTAAAAATGATCGTAGTGACACTTTGAACATTTCTCAATTAATGTTAAATCTCCGGTCTGATATTCTGCTTTTTTATTTCCCTTTGTTCTCTTCTCATTTCATTTTATCGTTTGGATAGAATATTGTTAGAAAGTTGGAGTTAATTAATTACAGTCAAGAAATGAAACACACTCACCTGCATAAGAAAAAAGTGGATGGTCATTTGTGTGATTTGTGAATTTTGTCCACATGCACAATGTAAACTCTTTCAAATCAGGCATGTCCAATTTATAGTGGATGTACTGAAAAGATAGGAATAATTATTAAAGAAGAATATAAATAAACAGGAAAAAAATTAGTATAATTGAAGTTAAGAAATGGTGGCAGGGAAAGAAAAAAGTAAGAATAATGTGAAAAGTGGCAACGAGTGCAACATGATATTGTTGGAGATTATGTAACGTTGTTGTGTATTTTTATTTTCACATTGCAAGTGTACTTGGCAATAAATTGATAATCTTAATTTGCTCCTGATTGAAGTTGGATGGGTTATGTCAAGTTTTTCTTCCTGTTTGTGAAATTGCATTGGCCGTGTACTTGATGCTATTTTTTCATAGCGTAGTTGATAGTTTGATAATTAAGAACAGATATGAGATCGCAAAAATTGATAGGCATTCACTTTCATGTGTTCACTGGATGAAAAAAGTATTCTTAATTAAAAGAACATACTTCATATCGGAAACGAGAATAAATTCTTATTGTTTAGCCCGACAAGAATTTCAGGACTTTAGTGTTAATTGCTTTAGAAGAAAATAGCGATGTTGGATAAAGAGTAATTATTCATTCAGTAATATGAATATTTGGTTTCAGCAAGTGAAAATGAAAATCTCTTGATACTTCCATTTCTTTTGGATTTAGGTCATCGTTTCTATTATTCTCTCACAATTATTAATAATATGAAATTGAAACAACTGGAACGAAAAAAGAAAAAGAAAAAATAGGACGGGCAGTAAATAAAGATTGAATTCTATTATTAATAGTTCATTATTGATATAATATTATGGTTATAGCTGTAAAATAAATTAAATATCAAGTTGTGTTCGTGTAAAATTATACTCAAAAATGTAATTAGTCTTAGCTGAAAGCTAAGAACGTGACGCGATTTTCAAAACAACATTTTTTTACAAGCTGTTGCATAAAACCATTGGATAATAACCAGTTTTCCTAAATCGATAAAAAAAATCCGCAACTCATACGAAATCCGTTTCTATGATATAATTTACTTTCAACCTGCAATTTATAAGCCATTCATTGAGGCAGAAAAAAAAATATGGGCGAACTTGGCACAAATCCCTATCCAGAATTCTGATTCTTCAACAAGAACTACGACCACACACAATTACGAAACAAACCGTCCACATACCGCAAAATAATACGTAATCATATTCTGGATCTTTCCAAAAATTTATGATTCAATTCTAGTCAGACAATCAAATGGCCAATAAACAAAAAATACATAGCTCAACATTTTTATGTAAAAATGCAAATGATACGATAAACCAAGGACTGAATATAAATTCTCGTTTAAAACATTCTTATGTACAACTAGCAACAACTTTTAAAAGTTAATCGACATTGAATTTCATCCGTATACGTAACAACTCTTCCAAAACTTTAAAATCCAATTCGTCGTTGAATATTATATCAACAAGTTCAACCTAATTACAAAACACATTTCGTTCTATATCTCCAGAACTTCTTTCATCTCAATAAAATAAATAAAACTACTTTAAATTCTAAAATTCAATAAACACCAATAACACATTCAATTTAAATATTCGAATAAAAAAACAATAAAATATGAAACCTCGAATAGTTTATATTTCCAATCTGATAATATAAAACAAACCAATTTCCATTTTATTGAATCGTTTATTAAACTTTTATATTTGCTCTGCCTTCATTTCTCATATGCTTATACACATATACATAGAAAAAATACATGGACAATTTATTTTCAACACACCATCACATCATGCAATTCTCCAAGCACGTGAAAAAAAATTGTCGCATGTTGCTGATAGTTTTCATAACAATGCTCGCATGCAAACTAAATGACAAAACAAAACTAAAGCACATCTCCCATGTTTTTTTTGTTGCTTCATTTTTTTTTGTGCATAAAATGTATATGCACAAATGCACAGGTGTTTCAAGTCTCCTGTATCCCGCCATTTATTACGCGTATACTCGTGACAAAATTACGCCCGGTCGATTGCAAAATGTGCGTCGTTATGCGGAATAGCGAACATCACTTCGCAACTTTTACTATATTCACACTTGTACATATGATTTATTTTCCGCACTCATATACATATGAATCAATGAAAGTGTATATGTATATATAGGTTTATATGATCGCGTACATGCTAGTCATGTACATTTATCCTTTTTGATATAAAATCGTACAGAAACGTGTGACAAGTTCGTCATCATTCCAACAGTTTCCTTTTTCAGAGAATCATGGAATGCAATGTTTATATATAATTTAAGTCGTAATTGATTTTTTTTCTAGATAAAGAATGTGAACGAGATTTTATGTTGCAATATAAATAATTCCATTCCTCGTCAATTACATGTAATTGATTGACTGATATGTTTGATAATTTGCTCGAATCAAGTAAAAGTGTTATCATTGAATCTACACCAGTGAATTCATATAAGAATTGATTTATTTAATTGAATTCTCATACATTGTCTATTATTATTTTTTTTCTTTTTTCTTACAGTGAACGAACATATATACGGAAAAAAATATGGTAGAAATACACTTAACAATTAATAGTAATTATCAAACGAAAATAATAATCGCATCAAGTCAACTATTTCTTCCGCGTCAACTTGAAAGAAAAAACTTAACATTTTTCAAATAAATATATAATAAATTCTCGTAAATAAATAAATGCAGCAATTGCTCAAGCATGAAATTTATTGTTCAACATAGCACAAATTGAAAATAAAAATAAAAAATAATAACACTTTTACACAATGAACAATTGAACGTCAATCAATATTCTAATGTGAATTAATTTTCGTTCTCTATTTCATGCATAAATTCATTCACGTATCTTTATCACTTCTTCTTTCATAGCGTCTTTCATTTACATACTCCCACTTAATCCCACATGTGTATATTACAAACATATATTTGAATAGATATATCCACATGCGAATAGGTGGAATGGCCTTTAAGGTAATACGTTGCGCGTGACATGACAATCGATCGATGTAAACACGTCTTCGCTTTTATAACTCAATCTATCTACACGTATACAACTGTAAGTTTAACATCGAGCCTCAGGCGAATAGCAATTCTATATACGTCTATGTGTATATATGTATGTGAACAACCTCATAGTTTCTTGGCGTTGAACTTCGCGCGGAAAGTGAAATTTACTTCCGTCTAAGCATGAATCATCTACAAAATACTAATAAGACATACCATCATCTCATTCCATTATTTTATTCTCATTATCCTTTTTTACACTTCCGTCTAACAATTGTTTTCTAATAGACAGTTTAATCGTTTAATAGCATACAATTTGATGCATCATTATTAACAATGTAATTTTTATTGAGGAAGAAAAATCTACATGAATGAAAAGTAAAATGAAAAAAAAAAAGGTTACGAAGTTTTATGAAGAAATTAATGTAATGAAAATGGAAAAGAAGAATTAAAATTCGCAGTCGTAAATTCCAGAAAGTTTCTCACAATATATCACTGTGATTATAACTCTTCAAAAGAGGTTTAATAGATTTGGAATTTGTTTAAAAAAAAATTTTCTCATCATTAAGACTGGCAAAAAGTTTATAAATAATATGTTTAAAATTGAAATCACGATTTCATTAGTTTCTTTGCGAATAACTTGGGAATTAATTTCAATTTATCTAAAGTGTCTCGTAAATATTCATAAAAATTTCATGGTAAATCAGTAAACTGCAGCGTAAGCTGAGAATTATTCTTGTGATAGGAAGTGAGAGAATCGTGAAAGGAAAATCATGCAACGTTCAACACGCCGGATGTGATTTGATCAGTCTATTATCAACTGTGCACTTAAATGTGAATATAAAAGCACTCTACCGACGGTTATGTACAACATGTGATCTTTTTCATCGTAATACTGCCAATTACATTTCTATCACTATGTTACTTGTACCGTAATACGTGTGTGGATAGAATTAGACTTTCGCATTTCTTGGATTGATAAAGAAAGATGGAAAAAAAAAAATTGAAATTTATTAAACATTTGAAGCAGACAAAATTCCAATTGATATTTCTATAATTTTTGTTATATTTTATGAGTCTCAGAATGTCTTTAGTAATTTTCATCATATCGATTTTCAAAATATTAATTCAATTCGTCTAAAATTAACATTTGGAAATAGTCAATTCTACAACTGTCGCTCAATACCTGTCTTATACTCAGCAATGAATTCAACATGACGCAAAATAGATTAGAAGTGTTAGAAATAAAATAGTTGGCCTATATTGAAAGAGCGTGGGATTTTATTGAGACTATAAGAAAATTCATTTGAATATCCACAATGTTATGATCACATAAGATTTAGAAATATTTCAAATCCAAGTCAAGAAAATCACTGACAGACCGGAGAATATCAATTCCTCATTGAGAAATAGTACTTTGATAAATATAACAATTTATTCTAATTCGAAATTATTTCTTTCATCAATATTTCTAAACTTGTCGTAATCGATTCAATGAAACACAACTCGGTTGAATTATTTCCAAGAGCAAAAGACGTTCAATGAACCCACAATATTAATAGTCACAGCATAGCAATTACGATAATGCAATGATGAGCAATGACATGAGTTGATATTCAAGTGATTATACACAAGGAACTTTCATAAAATTATACAGTCCAAGCCCTATAAAGAAGTGACAACTCATCTAACGAACCGAACTGTATTCTCATGGATCTGTCAATTCTTCTCATGAATATTAAATTCCATAATAATCTGTTGAGCGAACGAAACTCGAAAATTACATTTTTTTCAAACTATTTTTAATATATTTTGGCGTTAAGAAAAATTGGTAGAATGAAAGAAGAAATTTCGTAAGAGAAAATATTTCTAACATAGAAAATATCACAAGAGAAATATCATTGCGAGAAAAATGCAATCCAGAATAGAATGATAAAAATCTCAAGAAATTAAAATATATTACAAAAGAAATATTTAATTTTTTTTTTGAATCGCACCAAAAGTATTTCAATTAAACACTTCATCATTGATGAATAAAATTCGAGTTGATTTTTTTATAATTATTTATAATTCACTTTGAGTAATGAAATGACTCCGAAAATTAATTATACTGTTAATCATCAGAGTAGATGAATAAGAATAATGAAATAGTAAATAGAAAACCTGGGCGAGGATGAGATTTCACCTGATTAGTTGTTGCACGTATACGTAAAATTATTACGCGCGCGCAATGTGAATAATATTGCGATGTTTTCTATTGTAAGGGAAATGACAAGACACCAAGTTTAGTTTCCTGATGTACAGGGACAGTGAGTTATATTCATATATGTTTATCGTCACTGTGTGTAGATGGTGATATTCATGTAGACATGCAGTGACATTATAGCTAAGAGTGTCGAAGAATGACGCGAAATAGTTTCTCTAGCTTTCGTATTGTTAGCCGCAAGTCTCATAATTCTTCCTCTTCTTTTCTCTTCATTCATTCCATTGTCATTTTACACTTAGCCATAACTGCCATAAATTTCTTAAAGGTTTATTGACAAGATCGCTTCAACTTTCCACTCATTTTGTGCAATATTTTTCTCTTTTGGTTTGTTTCATTTGCTTTTCCAAACATTCAAAATATATTCTCAAAAATTATTCGAAATGTCTACGTTATTTATATTGCACATAATGAAAATATTGATCAGGAATTTTATCTTACAATTTATTAGGTAGAAAAGTAAAAGTTTTAATGAAATAAAATTAGGGAAATACTGAAAATTAAATTGTGACTGAAATTGTTGACTCACCTCAAAGTAAAGTTGTTGGCTCATAGAAACTTTATATAATGCACAAGTGTCTTGTTCTTGTTGTGCTAAAAGCTGTTTTGATAATGAGGGTTCATCGGGTTGAAAAATTGAATGGCCACCACCACCATAAACAACAGCTTCTTGATGAAGAATGCTATGGCTCAATTGTGCTGGAACTAAAGGTCTCCATGAAGAAGAAATTGCCAATGTCGTCGACAATAGTGACGTCAGCAATAGTAATATCCGGTCCCGTTTCATTTTATTTCGTCAGTTCAACCTGCAATCAATGAGAAAAAAAAATTATTCAATTTGAAATATTGCACACGGTCACAATTAAATACTCCAATTACTTTTTGTCTATTCTACTGGTTTTAACATTTAGGAAAAACGTCTCAAACATTCAGCTAAATACCAATTGAATAATAAATATTTATATTGTTTCTTTTATTCACAATCTTTCATTTTTTCCCTTTTTAATGAATCGTTTCATGAAATTTTTAATTATGAGAACATAGTCCTTACACGATTAACTTTATATTTCGCCATTATGAGAATATTCTTTTTCGTGTTTCAAAATAGTCACTGATATTCATCAATGTAATTTTCTTGAGGGGAAAAAATAATAATTAACTCCTCTTCTTGTTGACTACATTATAAATAATCATATAAACAAAAATGAATTCCAACATAAACAAATAAAGAACTCTCCCTTTACCAAGTCATTCGAATAATCCAATGAAATCAACAACCCTTCTAAACAGAACAAATAACTCATCCATAATAAAACGCACCACGAGAATATTCACGTACGATTACCCGGCTTAAGAAATTGCTCAAGTATTTTTTATTTCCCGTTGCAATTAGTCCTGATGCGACTATTGAAAGTGATTCGCGCGAGAACGTCTCGTTACGAGCAGGTCACATGCATTCACATTGAGTCAGTTCACGATAAATATAACAAGCAACGACTGTACATTTTGCCTTGTAGGGCACCATGAAATATTCACGTGGTGCAGCAAGAATATATCGAACATTGAATAGTCGGTGAATACATATCCAAAGATATCCACTTACCGATCCACTAACTTAATTGATTCAAAGTATGATCGTGAACGTCCAATTAAGGCAATGACTTGACGTTCCGTCACCCCGTTGCATTACTTTTCTTTACGCACCCGTGTTACGTTATTCCTGTTAGTAATGTCATATATTATATCAATTGCGTATTACTGAATAAAAAATTGTACGTGCAAATATTCACACTCGTCATACACTGCAATTTATTTATTTCTCATTAGACATTTTGTTCTGTATCTAATAGCAATTTTTTTTCCATTCGGTCTTTGATATTATGTATATAATTTTCTCATGACTTTAATTAAAGAAAAGTTTATAGTTCGAGAGATTATTTATGTTTTTATATAAATAGGGAGCAAATTATATTGTGCATGATTTTTAATGTTGCATCATCGTTTTTTTTTTTATGAAATAATATTTATTAGGAAAAATAATGTACGAGTGACTTTTTTTTTTATTATGTTCTCAGTTTTAATGTTAACGATGATATCTTGAATTTAAAATTAATCATCGAGCGTGACGCACGATTTTCGATTCAGGAGACGATTTACAACGTTCGTCCTGCATGCTCTACACTTTCGTGTTTTGTGTTTTACTTTCGCTGTATGATAGATATACATCGATAATTATAACCACGAGCTATCCTTGATGTTGCATCATTCTGGTTTTATAATATTGAAGTGATATTGGTAATAATTGGAAATGTCTCCATGAAAGAGTATGTAAATATTTGACATGGTTTCAATTTGATATTTCAACTTTGAATATCCACACGAGATTTATGTGAGGAATTTATAGAGTTTGGGATTTTTATAGGTTCGTTGAAGTATAAGGATTTATTTCGATCAAACTTAAAGTTGGTTTATTTGTGATTGACAGTTTTCAATTTTCTATTTGCTTCGAAATTCTTTCTTTATCTTTCTCATTCATCTTAAAAGATGAAAATACGAACGGAAGTTCGGAAAATTATTCTAATTTTTGATAGTCTGAACTATTTAGAAGATAAAATATTCTCCGGTCAGGAGCGGGTGCAGGTTTTTTTTTTTATTAGCAAATTAATTTCAACAGGATATCAACTAAACAACGTCCATTCCATTAATAAAAATTCCTTGCAATGATTTATGATAAAGTCACTTTCATTTTTGATCTGTCCTAATTTTCGTGTGCCAGTTTCATTTCCCCATATGATTATTACTAAACAAAAACAAATTTCCTGTTATTACATATCATATATATGTATTTATAATATGCGAGAAGTTTTGTCAGTGCTGGTGAAAAAAAGTGGGCGCGAGATTGAGTCAATTAAAGTGAATATAACGAATTCTGCGGTTATGGTGTATGCTGCTATGTATGAGAATGAATGTTGATCCAATTTAAACTTTCATATTGATTTATAGGTTTATATGAAATTAATGAACAAACATATTTGTTCTTTCCTGTTACTTTGTTACATATTTATTTTCTAACATTGTTTGATCGAGTGCAATTCGAGTTCAAATATAAATAAAACTGTCGAAGCATTTCCAGCAATCGCACTGTAGATAAAAATATGATTTTATCACTTGATTCTACTTCACACATTTTACATGTTAAAAAATGTTTACATCGATATTCCCATCGAAATTTATCATGAATAAAACGAAAGTGTTTGAAGTTCAGAACGATTAAAACGAATGAATTCATTTCACAAGTTTTCTATTTTATGATAAGAAACTGAAATGAATCAGTTAAAATCATTAGTTAAACACTTCAATCAACAAATTCTCGAATCAATATTTTCTAATCCAATTTCAAGGTTCTTGTGTGCAGTATTCAGTAAAAATATATCAGTACTTCAATCTTGCAGGATATTAAGACCATCACTTTTGTTATGAGAAGTTCTTGAGATGTTTCATTCCGAAAAACCCGAATGATATTTTTATCTCTCATACGTTCACCATTCTTCAATAAATTTTATCTCAGAATAGAATGCTTTATGTCTGTTACTCATGAAACTGCCTGAATCTCAACTCTCATGATCAAATATCTGTCATTGAATGTGACGAATAAAGGAACTATAGAGAAAAATAAAAAAGAATTATAACAGAAACCAACCCCAACGTGCAAAAGTAACATGAAATGACAAGTCTCAATTGGATCTTCGAATCAAAAACGATATAACATTTCAGAATAACCTCAATACAGATAGGATTATGATTAGCAATCATTGCAAAGTATAATTGTGCTATAATCCAAAGTATAATCTGCGAATATAATCCAAAGAGACAAAATGTCGAAAAACAATTTTACTCAGAATCGAATTGTCTATAAAAATTCTCATAACAATTTTTTACGTCCGATCAATATCTTCCGCGCTATTATCAATTATCTACGAGACTACAATGCATCGACGACGTTTATTCGTATCGTAGGTAGTTATTTTTTTATTGACACATACCACGCCAAGGATTTTTTTTTTAATACAGAAAAATTTATTCGTTTATCATTTATATAAAAACTAAGTGGACAATTTTTATTGCCCTTGCATAACCCGACAAAGTGAATTTTTTTCCTCCATTTCACAATTAAATACAAAACAATAATTAACAATAGTTCGAATTTTTTTCACATAAAAATTTTATGAGGATCATAATAATGTTTGTGATAGACAAAACAATTACAAGTATGTTGACGTTACTTTTTATATATTGATGGCGCCTTTTTTTTTTCTTTTTTTGTTGGATAATTCATGTATAAGGTAACGCAATTTGTACTTCTATTTTATCACATTCAATTCCATTTGAACATTATGTCAGTATCTTATTACATCGCCACTCATATGTAATTCAATGATACAATCACCTTCTATCCACATTGTTTTCAAATAGTGTGGTGATTTATTTATTTATTTCATTTATTCTTCCATTTGCAAAATAATATATATTAACATCCTTTCCCAAGTTCCGCAAATTATTTCAAATAAAATGAAATGAAGATTGCAAAAATTCTAATCCATTTTCATCGTATCAAATTTATCATTCTTACTCGCAAGTGTTTTCAACTCGTATATATATAAATAATGTAAGAAATAAACCTTGGAATGCTTAAGCATATGTATACATAAATTATTTCGCACGCGTGATGCATATGAGTATTGGTCAATCTCTCTCCGGTCTGCGATAATTGGAGCATAACGTAAACGTCAACGGATTCTGGCCGTTGTATTTATGATATTCTGTTTGTTTTATCAACAAATAAATATAGAAAAATTTATGGAATTGTAATTCAGTTTAATTCAGTTCAATTATAAAAGTTTTTTTTTCTTTCGGTTCAGATGCACTGATGAATTTAAAGATAAACAATGATTTAATGGAGAAAGAATGTAGGTATATATATATATCTCCAAATTAATAAATTGGATCGTTTGTTTTCTCACTTTCAATCATCATTTGTACGAAAAAAATTCTACCCCAAATTTATTCTCAATAGTTCTATCAAATCAATTGATAAAAGAGAATAGAATTGATAAAAAATTCTAAATCTTTCAAATATCCACCATAAAAAATCCCTACAACATATTTTCAATGTAGAAATTTGATAATAAACGAAAATTAATAACAAAATCATCGGGAAAATAAAGCGCATAATTAATAGCGCGCGCGAGCGCAATTCGCCACGACGAGAGTGAAATTAATAGAAAGAACTCTCTCACTTGTGGAATCGAAACTTTCGAGGATCCTCACTACATACACTCTCATTACAAAACTCTATACAGAATACTTGTATATTCAATCGTGCTGAATCACTTTCCAAGTTAACTTCCTCATCTCGCTACCATTAAACATAAATTTGTCACCACCTCATCTACCCTCAAACACAACAAGAAACAAAATGAACAAAACCAACAGAACATTCTCGGAAAACTTTGAAAATACTTTCGTCTGTTCAATTAACTTCATCATTTTTTTCATCGAAACTAATCCTTAATTAAACCCTACAAATTGTGAACCCACACAATAAAAAAGAGTACAATAATAATAGACGTTTATTGTAAAAAAAAATAAACCATCACCTCCAACAACATAATTTAAAACATGGATAAAAAAAATACTAATCGATCCATTTTATCTTGATCGATCTGATCTCAAACTCATCAATAAATTCAAGCCAACGCCTTTCTCCCTTCAAATATAAATTAATTTCTATCTCTCAATATTTTCTCTAATAAAATAAAACAAATCATTGATAAAATTAATATAACAAACAATAGAAAAATTAATTAAAATAACATGAATGCAAAATAAAAATTGTTGCATTGGATATAATAGAAAATTAAATCGATCAGTATTTTTTGAGTAAAATCCATGAAGACCAATGTTGAAAATAAAATGGCAACAAATACTTACCAAATGAAAATAAAAATACCACGATCTAAGGACGGTTGGGTTTGTAGATCCTCGCGGTCTCGAAACAGAAAGCTAACTGTCCGTGTGCGATGGATACCGTGCCACCTCGTAAACTCTCGTCGTGGAGAACCCTCGGCTTCTCCTACTTGGCAATCGAATAATAGTGCGAGTCTCGTATGACGTATATAACTATACACGCGCCGCGTGAAGAAACGTCGTTGAACAGACGCGCGCCCGCTTTTAAACCCATTTGCCTGGACAAATTATTTATAACTGTCACCACGTGCGATTTCATATGCATAAAGTCCTCCCTATTTACATTTTTTCGTCCTATTTATTTTCTATTAATTTCAAAATAAATTTCAGGATAATCATTCAAATGTCTACAATGTTAAAGAGATGTTAATATAAATATCAAATTCACATAATCAATTGCAAAATATAAAATATGGAATTATTTTAATGCAGATAGTTAAATAAATTCCATGATGTTGTGCGTGTCCTTCATAATTAAATCCAATTAATACATTCCAGTATTAAATATTAGTGACCATTCTACGCATTAATATTCTACGCAATTTTTTCTCCTTTTACTTTTCTTACTTTTTAATATTTCTTCAAAGTCCATTTTTATAGAATTTTAATTGTTTACTTGGTAAAATAGTTGTAATTTTCAAAATGAAAATTATAGAGTATACGATCGTAAATAAAACTATATTACAAATTAATAATTTAGATTCTTTTTTTAATGTACTCCAAGTGTTTTTATATTTTAAATGTAGACAATATTTGAACTCACGATTATAACTTTGGATGAAGGCTTATGGTAAACACAAAGTGTGTGTAGATAGACGTTGATTATAAAGGAATATATCTCGTGGGAATTAGAATACACCCAAGTACCATTGCACTGTTTATATGTTCATTTTTATATGCAGATGTAAACGTAAAGGGAATGTATATGTCGTCATTTTATACCTCACAAACGATTATACATACGTGAATATATATCTGCCTACACATAAACACTTTCCTCATTTATAAATACCCGACATTATTCAACTCATGTCTATTGTATACTTCAATAATTCTATATAATGCAATCATGCTGAGTCGTGTTCTGATATCGTGTAGGCATTAATAGTTAATTTGCCGCAAGAATAAACTTGAAAACAAATGCGCGTACATATTGTGGGTATTAGAAAAAAAATTCCATTGATTGCAATCGAGTCATATGGGATTTGACATCCATCAAATAGAAATTTCTCCTGGGAAATGTCGAAGAAAAATAGGAATAGAAGTCGCAACTCATGAATTGTCATCAACACGTCTGATGTGGAAGTCACTGGGTGTATTTATTCATTTTTTATTTGTTATTCTTTTGTTTAGGATAGTCATGAGATTCTAATCTTAGATGAATATCATAACATTACATTTGTTCATTTGGAATGAAATTAACAAAGAATTCGTCATCAAAATGTTGACAATACGATTTTTTATATACTTTTTATGGGAAAATAAACTCCTATTTTCTTTCTGGAAGTCATCCAGGTCGTCACCAAGTGATAAATGGAAATAATCACAAAATACTTTTACATCAATAACAATTTTCTTCATGTAGATTCAAAAATACAATTTTTCAGAGTACAATGATCCGAAATGAAGGCTAAAAAAATTTTTATTCCATATAATGAATATATCGTGGCAATACTTTCTTTCAGTTTGAGTATTGTGATAACTGTATTATACGGTGAAACTGCAATAACTATTCCAGAGATTGGTGCAGATCATATAGTTGAAACAACCATCTGAAGTACTTCTGATGTAGGAAAATATCAGTAATTTCGTTGTTACCAAAAGTGGAATCATTACATTTTATTGTACAAGTTCATTTGAGCATGAAGAAATTGTTCTCATCAAATATTATTATATCGGCATATGAGTAGCGGTCCATATCGAAATTACAATGGAAATGAATAAAAATAACATGAAAAGAAAAAAATGAGATAGCACAATCGAATTTCTCTGACTGATTATCATCCAAATTATTCTCAAAACTGAACAAAAACCTCTCTTGACAATTGAACGTGTGCTCGATTACGAATAACCACATTTCTCATTCATGGTAAAAATATTCTCATTGATCCAAGAATAATAACAAAGAATTCTCTACAGAGTGCGAGATATTTTTGATCAGGAATTTTTTTTTCGGCTTGTAAAAAAAATGTTTCAAGTGCTAAATTCGAAAGAACCTTGAGAAAAATGATTCGTAGTGGATGAAAAGGATTGTTTTTTAACCTCAACCATGAAAGTATTCTCTTAATTGTCCACCTTAATTAATCACTTTAATTATCAAGCAGAATTTTAAATTGTTATCAAGGCCACATTCTTTTCATTGTATTCCCAAATTTCTGTTTTGTAATAGCCAATTAAAAATATGTAGGATGTTTATTTATTTTTCTTTTAAATTAGATAAGCATTTTTGGTGAATAATTCCACGTCAGATAAATATACGGCACTGATTAATGAGATACTGAGTTTGAATATTTATATAAACGTGTAATAATTTGTTATGTAAAAAAAAAAGAACAATCGTAGCAAAAATTAAATTCACAGTCCATCAATCACTCACTTTCTCACTTCTTATGCTTTTGATATTGATTAAAAGAATGCACTTTCATTGATAAGACGAAATTAAAAGTGACTTGACGATGAAAAAGGAAAGGAAGAAAAAAAATAGAACAATGTGAATGAAAAGAAGGCAGATAACTGCGATTGCCTCGTTATCCCGTATACGTATGTTAAAACTTTCACCATCGTTTCGTGAATTTTACGAGTCACTCGACTCTCCGGGAAACGAACTTACATATGAGACAGGATCTATTCAAAACACAATTGGAGCATATCACATTTGAATCTAAACTCATCACAAGAGTGTGAATGTGAATAAAACTAAAACTCATAAATATTTTAATGAACTCTGAATGATGCCGGGTGACTAATACGGAAGACACTTTGAGTGACGAAATATTTTATTGGCACTATTTTCAAATATAACTATTTGCCTGCGGCTTGTTCTCGAAAAAAAGAAATGAAGAAAGGAGAAATAGAAATAATGTGAGGTGTAATAAAGAAGTTTTTACTTATTACTATCATCGTATTTCTATCGTGATTATTTTTACAAACGTAAAATTTCTGTATGAATTTTTGCTACATAAAAATGAATAATACCGAGAAAAAAAATGTCTGAATATTTTCGCTAAAATCAAATTAAAATTCTGAAATCCATTTTAGTTCAATTTATTTTATTCCCTGCAGATCTTGTTCACGTGCTCTCCATGACATTGGATTTTTTTATTTCCAGAACGAAAATTAGTTTGATTATAAAAATAATGAAACTATCCAGGGAATTTATTTTTTACATAAAAAAACCATCATATTGTGATAAGAATAATATTGCGATTGGTTGACACCTCTTTTTGGGGAACCATCGTTGATCAAATTAATAGTTTTATTGGTGTTCATTCAATTGGTGATGATAAAATCACAGAAATTGTCGCATGAGATGTTTAGATTTTGCGATCACGCGATATATCAATTTTATTCACACCAACTTTGTATATATCAATACTAATCTAGTGATACACCTGGATGATTCTAGTAGACAATTGAGAACGAACACGAATTAACTAACCGTAGCAAGTTGAGACCACATCGTCGTTTCCGTTTGATCCAGGGTGAAAGGTTCAATTCCAAAATCCAATTAGTTACAATCAATGGAGATGAAAGTGTTTGTACAGACAAAGGGACGAAAAATTCTACCATTGATTATAATACGAGAATTTGACATTGTGCCAATTAAAAATTTTAATTACAATCATTCACAATGACATCAGAGTTATTGAATTACATATTTGTCCTCCCTTTACTTTTCTATATAGTCCAATAGTAAATGTCTGAAATAAAATAAGGATCGTTACTTTATAACGTCTTAATTTATTTTTTGATTATTCGGTAACTTTTGAATTTATATCTTGTGAATCTGTATGTAAACAACCTTCAGCATTGACATTTAATGTTTATTTATGAGTAAATTTTTATGATAATCATCTCAAGAAATTTCTCCAGCAGTAGGTTATGAATTGATTTAAATCAGGATATATTTGTTTTCATATGTTGCACTATGACAGAAGTAGTTCAATCATAGGAATTCGATGTTGTCATTGAGCTGCGTTTTGCTACCACATGATACACTCACCTAATTTTAATTTCATTCTATCATAACTAATATAATAAAATATTATTCTCAAATATGTTTTTTTATTTTTATATTTTTCATATCAAGTTGATAAGATGGAGCACTTGTGATAGAAATCTTTAACTTTCACACACAATTTTGAACTAAAAAAGACATTGATTAATAATTTATACGGCACATTAGGCAAATTTTTATATACCGAGATAATTTTCTAGTAAAAATTACCACAAAAGTGTAAGTAATTGATGGGGATCTTGAGATAAACAGGATGAAATTAAATATGATAAATTTTGCACACGTTTATCTGCTTTTGGCAGATAAATTATAATATTACAAAATCCAGTTTATCAAATTAAAGTTCATGTGTACATAAAGACATTCATGTGAAATTGATAAATTGTTGAATACCTTCAATTCTTTTCCGGTAAATAAAATCTTCCTGTCAATCTGAATCAAAATATTCTCTGAGTGTCTCAAAAGGAAATTAAAAGTTATCTCCAATCTCATGTTCAACAATTGAATTATCCTAAAAACAAAAAGTATTTTAAAAATAGAATGAATTATTCAATGAGAATTATTTCAAAACATTGAATTATGCATATACAACTCCAAAAATATTCTTCATATATTATAATAGATTGTAATACCATTGAACTCACCCATTGCTGTTCCAGCATTAAATAATCAACGACCATTCAAAATGATAATGACATGGCATTATTCTGCGTTCTCCAATGGTGTATTGACCGCTCTAGGAATACACGACTCGTTCCAATTGCAGAGTTTACAATTATGTAATTCCAAATTGTCGTGTCAGTAAAATTATTATGCATCAACAAAAATCCAATCAATATCCACAATCTTTCACATTGTTTATCAACAATATTCAATTATATGTCCCTGTATATTCACATTTATAAATTATTACAAAAATAATTACGAATTCAAGAGAAATGGAATGATATGGAATGTTAACGAAGTTGTCACATAACTTCAGGATCAGTTACTTGACAAAAGTTGAATCAAATTGAATTTGATTGTTGTATTTTTTGTGACTGAAATGAACAACACAAACCTTGAACGACACGGATGGATACGCGCCGAATGGCTATTATTTACCGTTTCACCATTGTGTGTCATGCCTTGCCCTTTTTTTTTCCGCTTTTTTATTCATTTCATTTTTCGTATGTCTGGATATATAACCAGAGAAAGTAAGGTGTGCCACGTCATGTTGAAGAGGGAAAAAAAATACAGATGAAATAATAAAAATACATAAATAAAAACGAAAAATTGCGAAATTGCATTCTAAGAATAAAAGTTGGAAGAATTACAGTGATGGATATAATAAGTGAAAAATTTAATTGTGCCAACGTCATCTTCATATTATATTTGTTCAAAAGAATGAACACTTATTTCTTCTGCTGCTTCTTCTTCTTCTGCTACTTCTGTGTTTTTTTTTTCTCATCTACCTTTCTTCCGATGTCGTGACGGGAAATAAATTGGAAAGTCACTTGATGAACAGGAACCATTGAATGATCTCATTAAGCGACAAAATCAATCGGTCAAAAATTTATCATCTTTGGTATCTTCACAAGCGCATTAAACGAGCACTTCGACATTTCTGCATCACTGAATACCTGCAATTTTAAAAATTTAATCTTCTTTGTCTTACTGCTTCGATTATTCGAAGAAATGTGAATATTATATACATATAATTCTCACAAGAATGTGGGCTTGGGAAGAATTTCTTGACTGGCAAACGGAACTAAATTGCTTTTCGTTAAATTTTTTTCACAAGTTGTACAATAAAAATTTGAATTTCAACATTATTCGATCTCTAATGGATTCCGAATAGATGGATCCATTGTTTGAGGTAGAGAAAAAGAAAGCTTTTCATGATGTAAATCCGCATTTTGTCTCTGGATTCATAAATCAGAAATTTATATCAGACATATTCATACATATTAAACTTTAAATATTTCAAATAAAGAGTTTTAGCTTTACTATGATTCTCTTCCTATTATTTATCTTTCTCAATATTATAAGAATTTTCTATGCATTCATAAATTTTTTTTCGATTCATTGGTCAGACTTTTCTTGCTAGAAGCATTAAATATTAAAATTACTCCACTACAAATTCCATTTCTATCGTTAAATTTATTCCTACCATCAATAACTCTTCTTTCACATAATTAAAAAAATAGAAATTGTTAATAACAAATATTTCCTTAAACATACTGCACTTATTCCCATCTAAACTCATCGTAATAAAATTCTCTTTTTTATTCGCCTTACAAAATATTCTCAATAAACTTCTCCACACTGGTACTTAAAGCTAAAGGTACCAAGCAAAAATATCAACATCTCCATCAATCAATTATGAACCCAACTATTTACCTAATCAAATTTTTTTACCCTTCAACTTTTACTCGCCTCAATAATTTCCTTGGCTGTATCCAAAGTGAACGGTAAAATCCAACGCATCCTCCTACTTTCTCGATACCTCTACAAATTCCACATCCTTAATTCCCTACTCCTCCAGACATATTCACCCAACTTTTTCAATACCTACCACAAAAACTCCTGAAGACAAATATAAAATCAATAATCCAAAGAATGAATCATAAGAAAAGCCACAAAAGTTATAGCATTCATAAACCTTTCACTGAATTTATTTCCATTATGTATCACAAATGGAAAACTGGACGACCTTGAGGAAAAATCAACAAAGACTCGCCGTAATCCGTTATGAAACACCATGGAAACGCCATCTATACTGTACTCTGTTCATCGACTTAATCATCCGGATGAATATCCTTTCTCGATCTTGTCTAGTCGAACGACCTTGCACGTAAAATTACCTTATAAAACTCACAACACAAATATGGAATAAAACATATTTATATTCAATTCTACATATACTTATACGTACATTTATTTTTTCGCTCTACAAACCGGCACGTGATGTGATAAAAAATGGATAACGTAAAATTATTTAATGCAAAAATAAAATAAAGAAAAAGATAATGATTTACATTTGGCATGACCTAATGGTGATATAAAAACTAATTTGTTTCCATATCCGGTATTGATCTTTCCTCTTGCACCATATATTGTGCGATTCCGATGCAGCATAATGCACATAGATAAATAATGTATGATATGTTATTTTGTATCTAACATTCATTTTATATACACTTGGGTATGGTATGTGCAGGCACGTGGTGAACATTATTCTACACGCAACACGTTTTTACAATTATAAAAAACTTTCGCCTGAATATTTGTTCCAAGAAAAACTATTTATGTTGGGTGGGTTTTATGATACGCATTGTTATACGATGACTCATTGATAGATTGGAAAAATTGGATGTTTATATAATGAGGAATGGGAACAAAGGGAGAAAACAATAGGGAGAGAATTTTTTTTGTTCTTGGCGGTTACTTGTAGAATTTTTAGGTGAATTTAAATCAAAGTTGAATGGAAGATTTTGAAATAATATAGAGATGTGTTTTCTTGGTTGGAATATCATTTTATTTTCACGTATAAAATTTATTGAATTGAATTTTTTAAAAAAATATTTACCTTCAATAAATTCAACTGTGATTATAGATAAGATTGAAGAAAAATTTAGAATAAGATTAAATGTTGTGACCAATCGTTTTGAATCTTAATGAAAAATCCCTAATAAAATGTCACGATGAAGTTCATTAGATAAACTACCCTTCAAGATTAATATCGTCAATTAAATTCGAACTGTGTGCAATAAAAAAAGGCACCACTGATGATTTTATATATGGCAGCCATGACAGGTGTCAAAAATATTTTTCCCTCTCATTCAAAATGTAGAACAATTATGCAACAATTTAAATATTTAAATTAAAGTTATTGATTTCGGTTGCAGAGATGACTTAACGGATTTAACTATTGCATGATTGAATATACAAATATTAAATTGAGTGCAACCAAAAAAGTATAAAATGTATCTCAAGCTCGTTTGAATTGAGTCACGCGATATATGTAAACGTCTATATTTACATGTATGTGTGATATTACGCGATGAAATTCCCCGGTAAAATGTTCACATTTCTCGTGGCCAACTAGTCCACAAGTTGCATCGTTTTGTCGACATAAACTCAATCTATATACTTATCTTATTATATATGTGATGTATGCATTAGAGAATATAATAACATGTTCGTTAACGCCACACAACTACATTTACTATGTTATTAAAACCGTGAAATGTTTCTTTTTTGTTTCAGGTAAGAAAAATACTAATCTCTAATACAAGTGGTGCAATATTAATGCAACCATTATTATCCAATCAATGGTAAGCACAAACTTTCATTCATTGCTCACAAACTCCATTTTTTGTTTTATCAATTTCAACAGCTTTGCAAATTCTAATTAAAAGTTCAGGAACATTTAGGGAAGTTATTATTCGAATTTTTAATAATGCGTATCTCTAATTAATATAAAAATCTCAGTGTATATTCATCCTTTTTTTTCTATTATTATTCTTACAACAATTTATATTCGATCGCAATTTAATTTATGAATTTTAAAACGTTGCAATAATTCTGCTATACTACAGATTTTTTTTCTAATTTTCTTTTTGGTTTTTCATTCCACTAGTTTATTGTAGGAGGATAATTGGCACACTAAATTAGAATTGTTATCAGATAGTTATCATTAAAATACAATTTTCACTTCCCCAAAGACATGAATGAGAAAAAAAATACAACATAGCATTTAATAAAATATCAAGTTTAATTCAAAAAATCACATCATTAGACTCAGCAAAATCTTCTCTTATATATCCCAACGAATACCACTCATGCACACGCACCAATTGTGTTGCAATTAGCGATAAAATCGTGAACGATCCATGAAAAAAAAAAAAAAGATAACTACTATTACTCACGCTAAAAATTAAACCAGACATTCTTTTATTCATTTTTTTCCACGATAAATTCAAGGGAATCTAATTTAAAAACAATTATTGGATCATATCTTTCTTGATCCGCTCGTGACCAGGATATTCGTACCAATAATTGAAAGTGCAAATCACTTTATATTCTACTTTTTCAATAACAAAAAAATTCGTTATTATACGAACCACAAATTTGAGATTTCATTGCGACAGTGATCAAGATTAATTTTTATAAAACATATTGGACGTACACATCCGGGCACTTTAACAAATTATCAGACGTTAGTGTTTTATATATTATTGTGCACTTTTATTTCGCGTCAAATTGATCATTACAGTGACCTGATGCACTCTGATAATTATCATGACTGAATGAATAGAATGGCAAGAAGTGAATTAGTCAATCAATCGTGAACAAAAAAAAAAAATATCTTCAGGTGAAACTCTCAACGGATATATAATTATTTATGCGATAATGATCACGCAAGCGTATGATTAAACGTTCCGATTTTTAGAATATCTATGCATAGTGCTGGTGAATAAACATCAAAATGGATCTACATATTCATTCAATCTCGCTCTCTGACTTTGTATAATCTCAGTGTTTCTCATTCTTTATTATTCATGATTACATTCAAAGAACAAATGTCCAAACGTATTTAAATATTCTCTCCAATCATACATAGTTTGTTTTTACAAATGTTCGTCTGATGACGAGTTAGTCCTGTAAATTCACGTCATTTATGAGCAAGAGAAAAAGAAAGTTCGACGTGATATAAACCTTAAAGATCTCAATATGCAAATCATTTTCTGTATATCAATTCACTCTGACATGTACAAAAGAGAAAAAAAAAAGAACAGGCTCTCATTGCTTTGGATCATTTATCGTTACTTTTTTTTTTCTTGATTTGTCTTGTATTTTATTTTGTTGCAATTGATATGTTTGTAGTGACTGATTGAAGTAGCAATTAGTTTTTTTCATTGTAGAGATCGTTGCATAAAGTGGAATGTAAAGTATAGTTGGAACTAATTTTTTTTTGGTTTGATTGATGATATTCAGTAATTAATTTTGGAAGAGATGAAATTAGTTCGCGCTGGTGTTGGTATTAGTGTGGTACTTGATAAAAATTTCAAATTGCTATGGTAAATTTGGATTAAACTCTAGTCAAATCAATCATTTTTCCTCATTATTTTATTACAGTTCCAAATAAAAGAGAAATGTTAATGCAGGAAATCAACGTCAAGACGAAATTTCCAAATTAAAATGCTCAAAAGCAGTTTCTGAATAATTAAATTATTTAATTATATGTTCATACATTCGTTCATTCTTTGAATACAATTTTTCGGATAATGAAATCATCACATCGTCATTACTTCATACCAATCTCAATACCTAATGACATCATCAGATTAACCCAAAAAGAAACGGATCTTCCTCTCACCATTCAAGGGAAGACTAAAATAAAATACATGAAAACTAAGAATAAAAATTTCCAACTGAAAATTCCACTGGAATAACCCAAGTACCACAAAAGCAGCCAACATCTGAATCATTCACCTCTTCCTAACCTTTCACTCCGCCAAAGTAACCTCATTCCAATTTAAAAAAAAAATTCTAGAAAGAAATCTATTTCACATGAACTGATCGTATAAGTCATGTTACAACGTGTCAATACCCGAGTAATTTAATCCCCTGATGTCGTGTCTCCCAATTTCACAAATCAAATTAATTATTCAAACTCAAAACTATTCTTAATAATTCACAACTCACTCTCGGTGCAATTACTGTGAAAATTTCATAGAAGTCCAATTCACCGTTCAACTCAAACACACAATATTCACCCCAATTCCCAAGTAAAATTCATTTTTTTATTCCTCCCACCGTATCATTAAATTTGTCAACCAACGACACTAATTGTCTTGAAAATATACAATTTCCATTTCGTGAATCAATTAAACGAAAAATTTATATCCATAGTTAAAAATATTTTGTTTGAGTGCAAGTGGATATTATTTAGGCGCACGAAGGCGGCTGTCAATTGCGGAAGACTCTCAAAGTTAATCGCTCAGTTCTCGTTCACCAACGAGGGCAAATTCAGCCTCAGGGCGCGTCCTCATTACGTAAGAAATCATAAAGTTTGCCTTAAGCAAAATTCAACTTGAGGATATAAAACAGAAATTCTTATATATATATATACATTTATATACATTAGTCTATGAATTCGAGAATAAATTTAATAAACCAATCTAATTAATCGTTCGCTGATCGACGATAAAATTTCATTCGCATGAATTATATCTAGAAACATTAAAAGCATTAGATGTGATTTTTGTTTAATAGAAATGGTAAAAAATGAAGAAATTGATTCGTGTTAAACAGGAAAAAAACAACTCTAAGCATAATCGATTGCTCAATATGATTTCGTGTTTGAATAAAGAAAGGGAAAATGCAAGAAAAAACTGGGTGAACGAAACTAAACTTACTGAAACCGGCGTTACAGGTTGATATAATTCTTCCCGAAGAGAATACTCCAACGAGATCGTGTAGCGATTGCATTTCTCGCGCACGAGCTCTTCTCTTTTTTTTTCCTCTCATTTTTTTTTCTCTGTCTATTTGCCACCCTAACCCGAGCTCTCATTACCTCGCAATCGATCGGAATGGAGCAGGCAAAAAGAGGCCACTCTAGTTCGAGGGTAAATTCGAAGGGTCATCTCTCCAAACGCTCAGCCTCATCGTGTGTGTTTACATAGGAAGTTGGAACAGTTAGAGTTCATGTGTAAAAGTAGGACATGGTTTCGTGTTTTGTAGACGCGTCTCGCTAGTTTCGTCTTTAATTTTTAACCCAGAAAGTTGTTTGATTGGAAGTGGAACTTTGCAAAGTGTTGATTGTGATGGAAAGGTAAACATCGACACTTTTGATATAATATTACCTGATATTCTCCTGGTGGTTTTTTATTTTATGTTGAATTTTACTTCTTTAATTCAAATTATCGATCACAAGAGTTAGATAATCAAATTGTTGCTTCAATTGATGCAAAACAGTATTTTATTTTTCAATCAACATGAATTGAATTACGATTCATTTGTTCGTTAACATACAAAATATTTAATTTCATGTGTATTTTCATAAGAGATAAAATTGGCTGGTTATGAATAGTTCGAATCGAAAAGTTTTACCATGAGAATTCATATTAAATTCCAGTAATTGAATAACTGCAGATTCCTTGGTAATTCCCTTAGTTTGCAATAATTTAACAGAAATTTCTCGAATACATATTTCGTATTGAAAATATAGAAAATGTTTTAGGAATGCACGAGTTTTTCCCTCTAATTATTATAATTATATTTTTTGAAGTTATCTTCTATTTATTGACTAATTTCAACGTATTTTCTGAATATGAATGAAATTGTTTGAATATGATATTACAAAGATAAAAATAATGAATGCAGCATGTTATTAATTATAGGAGATAATTAAATGAATTACTACTGAATTCAATTATTTCATTGTATATTCTATACAGTTTTTAAATTCGACATTTAATTAATTAATGAAGCATATTATGTTATTTATCAAATAGCATGAATGCATCTTCTTTCATTAGCAAACAATAATTTTCATTTAATTCATAAACTCTGGAAAATATCCACACAATTGAACAAAATTCCAATAATATACCAACTAATGAATTCATCAATTGAAAAGTCTAAATTTTATTCTATAATTTAATTAAATTCATAATTTTTCCCAATGCAGATTTGAATTCTTCGTTCAATCACAATTAGGGAACTTAAATAGAAAATAAAGTTAATTTTTCATAATACGACAAAATAGAATCCAATAAAAATGAAGAGAAAAATTCAAATGAATCGAACAAGTCAAAACTTGAAATCAAATCATTGTTCTCCATTGTTGTATTATTCTCGTGCAATTCCTATTGCATTACAATATAAACTCAAAACATAATTGGCAAATTCGTCACGTTCCTTTCTATAAACGAAAAGCCGCAAGGGGTTATATGAATGCAATACAAAACTTAGCTCGTGGCACAGGACCGACAAGATAATTGCATTGGATTAATTAGCACGAAAATTGGAACTGAAATAGTTTGGAGTAGTCATGTCGTGTTCGCCTTCGGGTGATATATCTTTACGAAATATCATTTCAACGAAACGATTCGACAGTATCAAAAGTGTTATTGGACTAATGGCTGTCAATGATGGTAGTTGCAGAAGCAAAATTGGTATATGACACACTGTTCAATTGATTGAGGCGTCGATTAGCCCACCCAATCACTATCCCGAGGCTGAGCAGTTGCTTTGGCCCTCTCAAATGTGATCGATAGTCCCTGGCCTGTAGTATAATATCTGTTGAGAAATTATCGTGCGCTTGATTGGATCACATATTCCAATCACGAGATGTCTATAAATAATTTTTTATTCACTATTTATTCTTTGCTGCTATTGATTTTAGGATAGAGGTTTATACAAACTATCTATCAATCAAATTTAATTGTGTATTGTCACATGGAGTAATAATATTTTTATTCTTTGTTTGTGTATTAATTTCGATTGATTTTTATATTTTATCTATGCGGAAGGAAAAAAGTGAGAGCTTGTATTTTGTGAATGATATTTCGATAATTTAGAATGTGAGGAATTGGAATCAGATAAGTTTTGTACAATGTCGCGCGGAAAAAAAACAGCATTATTATTATTTTCACTGTATTGACTTTGGGAATAATTGTCTTCAATTTGTGAAAAAAATTCTGTTATTTATGATTTTTTTGATGAGAATTTGATAGAGTTGAGTTTAGTTTTGGTTGAAAGATTTCTGCCTGATTTTTTTAACAAAAATGAATCTTCTGCTGGTTTTAAAGAAATGATTCTGGGATATTTTTTCGTGATTAATAAACCTAAGCCTGGTCATCGTTTTAATATAGAGAAAAAAGGAAAAAACAGATCATTATGGTGCATGAAAGAATATTTAATGGGACTGCTATATTTTTATAGCAAAAGTCGACGACCCGGAATTATTAGAAAAATTGATTGTCACAAAATTCTATTTAAGTTTCGAGAATATTTGGCGCTCAATTAATCAAAATGATGTTCAGGAATATAAGTATTACTGCTGATGAAGGAAAATAATTTTCCTTCATACCAATTTTTTTATGTATTAATTATGCAAAGAAATTAATTTTTTCATCTACTTTGTCAAAGAAAAATGTTCAAATTACAAAACTTCCTTGACTTTAGTAGAGTTAAACTATCTCATTACGATCACAACCGAGGAACTTATTTCACTATTAAAAAAAAAACACGAAAAGTTTCATAATTTTTTCGTCTGTCTAAATGGCATGTCAAACTTCTCACCAACTCCATAAACATCATTTTGTCAAATAATAAAATAGGAATTTCCTGCAAGTCATGACATCTCTAGTACCGACCATAAAAAATAAAAAAATACAAAGAATGAAACAAGCTTGAACTCAATTCATCAATTAACTCCCAACATATCATGTCAGCAAATTGAGAAAACTCAGTCCAACGAAAAAAATAAAAGAAAAAAAGATATTCAAAGTTTCTCATATCCATTAATCGATTTTACTGAACTAGAAACATCCCTCAACCGCTTTACAGAGTCAACTCTTCAACTAAATTCACCCCCACTCACAAATAAGAAAACCAAAAGTATACTTTACAGCAACCAAAAAAAAAAATCAACCACTTTTACCCAAAACATAAAAGCATCCTCTTAACCTATATATTGAAGCATTATTTACTGAACACAAGGTCTTGACTTTTTTTTTCCACCACGTTTACCAACACGTCGAAAAATAATAAATATTATTATCATAATTATTATTGTTATTATAAATAAATCTATACATTTAATGCAGAAACATGTATGAAATAGTTGTATGTGGGATGCACGTTCCCATTTAACTCTGTCGAGACCTACATTCACGTAACTATTTTATCCACAATCCATACTCCCGTGAATAGACAACATTATGGCAATAGTGAACGCGTAAAAGAGAAATAGAATATGTGTACGTGAGACTAGAAATAACATTTATATATTTATCTATACATAAATATTTACCACAAAAGAATATATAGTGAACGCCAACAATTTTCCACTAAACTTGAAAAATACATACACAGTAAACATTTATATTCATTCATTTTTATTTATCATGGTGTATTTAACTTGAATATTGTAACAACTAGAAATAAATATAAGTCGTGATTGTCTTGAACGCAATTTCACCAGTGAAATTCTTCATAGAATGACTTCTCATATATTTTTTGGTGAAAGTGGTCATTGAATATTTGAGTGGAAAAAAAAATTGGAAAAAATAATTATAATAAAAATAATGATAATGATTTTAATATGAGAGGGAAATTATGGGGGAAGCCAGGTGTATGTTATGAGAGGATATAGATAGTGAGAGTAAGTCAACGTAGATGGAGAAACTCAGAGTCTATTTCCATTTTTAAATAATATATAGGTAATGGCCAAAGACTAGTTACGTGTTGTTATATCGTGGTAAAATGTTAATTTGGTTAATGTGTCACTATAAATCTAATTTATTCATGGCAGACGGTGTTTATATCTATGTAATATACATATTATATAGTTAATATATTCTTAAATGTTATATATTATGAATATATGATGTGATATAACTGGATTGGTTACCAAAATTTATTAATTCGTAATATTTTGCATAAAAAAACCACGAGGAATGTAAAATATTTGGAAATGTGGATTCTGTTATTTTTTATCTATTTAAAATATTGAGAAGAAACAAATTTGTCTGTTTCTGGAGAAATCTTTAGAAATGTTGAGTTTCTATAACTGGATAGGAATTAGAATTTGGTATTGGTTAAAAATTATCTGTTGGATTTATCGTTATGGAGATTAGTTGATAACGCTGATCATTTCATGAAAGGTTATTTCAATAAAGGAGTTTGATAAACGACATTTGTGTAAAAATACTTTCTGGAGAATGTAATAGAACTTGAAAAATAAATTTGTTCTACTTGAAAACTATTGATAACAGTTTAAGGAGAAAAAAAAAGGCAAATTCATTTGATATTTATCTGGAAAGTTCTTGTTACTAAGTTAGTTTTATAGTTACTAATTCATTTCTGATATCACGTTTTGTTGAATCATCAAGATTTTATTATTTGGAAATAGTTCAGTATGCAAAAAGGAAAAATGTAATGACAAAATTGCCAATTGAGTCAACTTCATTCAGTGCAGTATTATTTTTCGCTTGAAAAGTTCAAGTCTTTCGTTCGCTTATTTGTTCTACTTCAAGAACCTGTTTTTCAGATTCTCGTCTGTTTAATATTCCACATTGAAACAATTTTCCTAACACATCTGGTTTTCCAACTTTTCAACAAGACAGAAAACCCGGAAATATTGAAATGAAAGAGAACTTTCGCACCTCGAACTTTCCAAACATCAAAAATATTTTTATCCTCAAAAACAAAACTAAAAAAACAACAACAAACTTGTAGAACTTGAGAATATTAGAATAAAGATGTTTTTCTTTAAACATCTCAAAGAAAGAAAATTGAAATCACTTTCTGCAAATTTAATAAAATCAACATATTTTTCTTCTCTTTTTTTCGCCTGATGTAAAGCAAACATTTCATCCCGTTCATTCTACTCGGTGAAAGTTTCGAAAAATACTTACAATTTATATTACTTCGTGTAAGTAGCGATAAAAAATTATTTTACCCGCCCTAAAAACAAGGGCAAAACCTTTCGTCCCTTTTTCTCTCGAGTTTATGTAGATAAAAATTATTCCATACATCAAAGATTTATTGCAATATTTATATTACAATCTACCAAACAAATTGGATATCATCAGCAACATGAAAGAATTAATCATGCGTGTAACATCGATAGCATATGCGTAGCATTATATTATTTACGATGACATTTTTACAGTTAAGAAAGCGAAGAGTTTCATGTTTCATAAACATATAAATAAGTATATGATACTAAATGCATAAAAGTGAATTTAAGTGCTGATGTTCCTTGCACATTTTCTGTTTTGTATCTCTGCTGGTACGCAGCGAAAGTCAAGTAAATACTTCTAAAGTAACCTTGGCAGTGTAAAGCAGGTGTGTCGATGTATGTGTGTAAATGATTGCGTACTATTCTATTAGAATGCACATTAAAATGAGACAACCAATCTATGATCAATCGAACCGGAAGTAAATAACATGTAATACTAAATTTTTGATTTATAATATAAATTAATTCTACATCCATAAAAAAGAAGCAGGAAATTCAATCGACCGAAAGTTTCTTAATCGAACCAGCTGCGTCATTCTTAGTTCGCCTTGGACTTGAACGATGAAGAGAAACTGCGAGAAAATGAAGGACAATTACTCGACAGAATATAAATATTTATATGCATGTAAAAGCACAGAGTTGTTGATATATAAACAAAGTTGGAAATTTTTTCGATGGGAAAAACCGAATTGACATGAAATTGTCTTGAACGATTCTACCTAGAATTCTGGTACAACCTGTGTATTAAATCTTTTTATATAATAATTTTGTGAAGGTCATTAACATCTAATGACTTAATTGTCAGAGTTTTTTTCCTGCTCATAAATTTATAGACATTATTTTGGTTGGTTTGTAACATAATTAAATTTTCCAAGAGTTTTCGCTCATATAATTATGATTGCAAACGCAAATGAATACTCAAACATTCACACATACAATCTCATTAGGTAGCACACAGATGTTCTGCATCATTATGGCTAGTATATAGACGCAATTACAATCATTTTAAAACCGGAATGTGAATGGGAAAGCGAACTATCAAGTATTTAAAGAGAATTTTATTATTCAATGCACTATGTCGAATATGTGAGCAATGAACAGAATAGGAAATGGTGAAAATGTGAAATAATTTCGTCAATAAAAGTAAGGAATGAAATTATTATATTTATTATTCAAAATTCTTCCACAATCTCGATAGGCTATTGATACAATTCAGAATTCCTTGAGATATTGCATTGAATGCTGATTTTAAAAACCATCCACAAATGAATTTTTCTTTGAAATATATTTTTTTCTTGGTAAATGAACTTCTATTCTGAAATTCATTGAATTTTGCAATCGATTCCTGGAATTTTTTCCATATTTATTGTGATATGAAGATTGAATATTAAATCAGAATGAATTTCGTACCATTTCAATGAGATGATTTCAATCAACATTCATCGTGTGAAAGCAAACAAGAGAATCTTTATTATTAAGTTGCGTATAAAAGGTAGAAAATAATTTTTTTAAGCTATATGAATTGCTGATATAAAAAAATAGTATAATAAGGGACAAATATGGCGTTATATACGTTTCTCAATACAGTTTTCATTCTTTGTAGTGGATATATAGTTATTAATTTAGAACAATTTGATCGTAAGAAAAAAATCTGATGACTTTGAAGAGGAAATTCCAATATCATCTCTTAGACGAAGAGTAATTTCTATTTCTAATTTCTCTTCATTATTTTCAGCAAGGCCCAAATCAAAAAACCTTCTCACCAAAGAAATTGAATCCAAATGTTTCTCTTAAAATGAAAAGAAATCTCCAACGTATAATTTTATAATTATATAAACATGCAGATATTATCCTTCAAATATACCACATTGGCTATCAACATTCTTCAACAATGCTCCACCAAATACTTTAACTGGTGTTCTTGTCCATGAAATAAGTAGAAGTTTTCCACCAACAAAAGGACTTCCACGTCCAATCTCACAATGATAATATCCCATTTCAATCAAACGAATCCCCATAGAACTTGAATTATCAAGCGTCTTGGCTTCTCTACCTTTCAAACTTGACGAAAAAATATTCGTTGTCTGTCGTGCCTTCCGAATTCTAACAATTCGAACCTCATCCTTCGAACTAGTCTTCATTGTATCATGTATCAAAGGCTGGCGGGCATATCTGTATGATGGTGGGTATTGCAGTGTGTGTGGAAAGACCGCAGGTCCGATACCCTTTGTGATTTGTCCTGGTATCGACTCTGGCAAGTCAATACCAGACACAGATGACTCGTCGTCTGTCAATTGATTTTGCTCAAAGGAACCACCAGACGATCCAAAAGCCGAAGCCAATAGCAGATTGAATCCCAGTACTGCACCCTCAATACCTTCCTCCAGTCCTTTGTTGAAGTCAGTGTACTCCTGACCCAGTACAATATCACCATTGTTTGGAATCACATGGCCTGCCATCTGTAAAGAATATAAACAACCTGAGTGTAAATTTATCACGAGCTTTCTCTCAGCATTTTACTTGTATTAGAAATGTATTCACTGCACAGTGTCCACGAGAGTATTCGTAATGTGGCGCACTAATGCTCATGAGGATTTATAAATCGAGTTGATAAAGTAGAAGTCTACAAGTTGTTTATTGAAAAATTGATTCTATATCCAAGGAGTTGATTGATTTTATAGAAATTTTCAATTCCTGGCTCTATTGAAATTTGATAGTCAATTTCAAATTTTGAAGACAAAAGGTTTTTAGTATCAATGACGAAAATTCCAAATCATTTTGTAGTTGAATATTAATCGAGCTCTTGCTCCAACGAAAATTATCTCAACAAAGCGATCCGAGATCTGTCTGATGAATGAGAGTAGTCTTTGAAGAGATCATTCTACAAAGTTGCAGTTGATTTACTGATACTGACCATATAGTAATTTATATTGAAACTTTTTCATGTTGTCTAACTAATAATTATCATAGATATTGAAATTTCCTGTGCTACATTGTCATTAATATGATTAGGTACAGTGAACGTTATTTTATCAGGTGCCAACGACAGCTGTATGACAAGAAACCGGTGTGGATCAAATAAAAGTAGTTTCCATGCTGCATACTTGATAGCTTTTAGCTCCTTTTACATATCAAATTGACCTACAATAGTCTACTAATGGTTGGTGTGTTACATCGCTGCAACCACTATTATAGTAAAGTGGTGAATACTGTGACGGTGAGACTAACACTGTACATGGAAAGTATTTCCATTCTCTTTTTCGTGTATGTTTTGGGTAAAATTGTAGAGATTTCTTGCTGTGGAATATTGAAAATTGGTTAAAATTATTATGAGAATACTTCCAATCCATTATATCGATTTCAATTTATTTGTGGTAATGCTGGAAAATATTTAGCGGTACATGAATGAATATAAAATTGTATATATAAAAAATTCCAAAGAAAAATATTTAAAATCAAATGAATTATTGAGAGGAATATTCACAACGACAGGTATTTTCATAGGAAATTATCTTTCACTAGGAAATTTGGGAAAAGAGAGGAATTTACGATAGGAAATCCGGATACGCCAAGAAAATCGACATAATTCAAATTTACATTACCTCTGGTATATATCCATCAACTTCCTTCCCACCATTAATCCACAGTCCATATCGTCCAAGTTCATTATCCCAACTCTGACAAATGTGATACCATCGATCCACTTCAATTGAAGTTGGTTGACTAAATATTTCAGCATTATTAATCTCTAAATGAATACTTCGGCCTTGAGGTGCTATCCATGCTCGCACTAGACGATCCTTTTCATTTTCTGTAATAAAATTTATTCATCAAAAAGTTTATACACATATTCAAAAATATTTTAATGTTAATGTATGACTACAAAGTAAATTGAAAAAAGAAATGAATTGCAAAATATTAAAGCACTGAAACAAGATCAACTGCTTCACTGATTTTCTATTTTTATTACACGAACATTAAAACTGAAATGTAAAGGGCAAATTGATCATGTCATCAGTTCTCTATTTGACACGTAACTTTCAAATCACTCTGACGCTCGACACTATCAATGTTTAACATGAGAGTTCTAGCTATAAAGTACACGAGCAGTGGAATATCACATGCTTAACATACAATGTTTAACATCGTGTCTAGACAGAATATTACATAGGAAAGTAAGCAAATTAAAAAGTGACTCTTGAATTCACCCACAAATTGAGACAGACAAGGACCATTGTACATCATTAATTAAACATTTGCAACCAGAGATATCTCATGAATAGAAATGCTTATTCACTTCTTGTATATTCTGTTATTGTGATGAATTGTACCACGATGTGAATTGACGTAATTAAATAATAGAATAATCATTCGCAAGTAAAAAATTTTAATCCCTCCATTAGCCATGTAAAATCATGTATCATTCATTTTTCATTTCCTTTTATTTTTTTTTTCATATCATAAATCATTCCAGCACCAGTAAATTCGATAAAAAAATTCTCATAGAAAGTCATTAATTTTTTTGTATTTTCGTTGCATTTATGTTAAATTATTTGTTTATTGTTATTGATAAATAATTTTCAACATCACACACAAACAAACCTGTAAGATAAAAGATTCGAATTTTTTTCAGTTCTTTAATTGTATCAATTTGTTTACTTATTGACACACGTGCTAGTGATGTAGGTCACACACTTGTTATGATTCCCCTCACTCACGTAGCCTGTCAAACAATTATTGCGTAAAGAAAAAGGGGCTCGATTCGCGTTCATATTCATCAATTGCTGTGTTTATTTATGGACGTCACATAATATAAATTAAAGTACCGGTTTTCTTATATTGGAATAAGGTTCTTGTTATTGACGGAATTACATTGGAAATAAAGAAAACTACTCGACCTCTTTACTAAACCTGATCTTGACCACGTAATTTTTTTTATTCGTCGTATTATATTTTTTATTTTATGTTTAATATGAGTTATGCCAAGAAATTAATGGATTTGATTTACAAGGTTAAATTACAGGGGGAGGTAGAAAACGATAGAATAATTAATTCAAAGCAAATGATGTGAATTACATAGAAAATATTATCAACAAATATTAAATAAATTTTTGCTATATATCAATTCATCTATTTATGAATTCACTTTATTTTTCTTCCCAAATTAATATTGGAGTATTTAATTAAACAATTGCACCATGATAACAACTTGTAATCAAAATTTATTCGAGTTTTCCAATCTATCGCAATTGGTTAGGAAAAAAAGGGGGAAAAGTAATAATAGTTTAAAATTAAATGTTGCAGTGTTGTAGATTATTCTCTATACCGTGACTTTTATAATTACAATCCATATACTTTCCAGTATGTACACACGCATTCTTGCGATTGACTATTATATCCTGATCACGCAACTGCATTTAGTCCTATATGGTTATGAAATTATTCACCATATAAATGAATTGGTATAACCCTTAGGTTTTTATTGTTGTTTTTTATAGCAATAGATAATTAATTTACTTACTAGAATAGGAGAAGATTGAATGTGGATATGTCAGGTTCGATGATTTGACCCACAGACAAAAAGTGAATTCATTTATTTTTGGTACTGGTAATTCCCAACGAAGGAACTGTAATTGAAAAATGTTTGATATTATATTTAACTTATAGAATTGAGGGAGAATGCAAAGGGGATTGTTGTCAGAAATAAAATTTTTGATTTCGTTGGAAAATTTTGAAAGTAAACTTTTAAATAAAGACGAATATTTTTGAAAATGGAAACTATAATCTGTCGAACAATTTCGAATATGAAATTGATAAGTAATCCCATGAAAAATTCCTCAATACTATCCTGTATTTTTGGAATAGAGAAAAAGTGAAGGAGGTGTCATTAGATAATCGGGAAAGGAAAATAATACATATTCATTTTTATTGATCAGGTGATTATTTTTGGGTTTAAAAGAATACCCATTTAACTCAAATAATCACCATTACCACCTTAAAAATAAATAAAAATGATAGATCACCTGAATATATCCACGTTGAGTAAGCACAGCTTTATGCATAGGAATTTGATATTTTTTTTCACTATTCACTAAACTACGTTTTGTAGTATTAACTGTCTGTGAATAAACCTGTGCAATTTCTCCTCCAAAAAAAAGCACCAAATAAAAATACCACACAAACAACATTTTCCACGCTTGAATGTCTATATAAGATTGAAACAGGAACAAAAATCAATCGATGAGGTAAATATTTCTCTATATAGAAATCACTTTCTGTCATTTAGTTTGGAATTCAATAGATTTTTCCAAGTTGCGTGAAAACACGCTAGCTTTCACGATTATTTAGAGTGTGAATCGTTTAAAGTGGACGTTTGTGTTGTTATATAGGTGTCGTGTGTCGGCGCGTTCAACTACCGAGCTATCGAGCACTAGACATAAAATACAAATCGATGAGAATAGATCGTTGGTTTGGCGGGTCGACACTTGATAAAATCCGAGTGCGGTGGTGGGTCTTATAGGTAGGAGAGAACACAAGATCCCACAACACTTCCACACACTCGTTGCTTCAATTTGACCTGAAGCCCTTGTCGCTTGAGGGATTAAATCACTCTCATATATATCACTGTTCTATTTTGTTTAAGCTTTTTTATCAATGATCGATAAACTCTTTTATTTTCCACTTTCTCTCGATTCTGATAACACGTTACATCTAACCAATACAACGTGTACGATATTGAAAATAAAACGAAATAAATAGATGAATAGATAGAGTAAAACCTCAGTGTTTATTTTAATCTCGAATAAAAAATTTATTGATTAATGAATTTTTTTATGTAGTTAGTTTATTAGAATCAGAACATTCGAAAGTTTTTAATGTTGATTTTTACCTTATGATTTTGGTAATACACTATATTTATTTGCTTGTAATAAATCGTCTTGAAAACACTAATTCAATTACATTCTTCATTTTTTATATTTTTCGTCTTAGCCATAGCATTGACTGTCTTGAGAGGGATAAGAAATTATTTCATTCACCAAATGAGAAATGCAAGATTACACAGATATTAAAAATAATTTCATAAAAATTCTGAAACTGATTCAAAAGAGAAGTTTCAAGAGTTTCTATCACTGCTTTTATATATAAGGAACAATAACTTCATTTAAATTCCAAATTTATAACGACATCGTCCACAATTGTCAAACTGATCTTGCAATGAATCTAAAAGTCTCAACGTCTTGAGTAATTAAATATCAAAATATCGAGTTAACTTAAATCATTAAAACACTGAGCACTTCATACATCAACACAATTTCCAAATAAATTCCCAATCTCATCAATTAAATTAATTAATTTATCGATAAGCAATTGCATCGATCATCAATCACACACTGAAACAAAAACTTACAAAAATTAAAAATAAATACCCTTTTATAGATCATTTACAGTAGCGTTCTCCCTTAAGTTTGCCTATAGTCTTTCAACCACACAATATTATCACACCTCTTTGTATTCTGCATATATGTAATTTGTATACTCGATGAACAAACACACACAATTACATGTGCATAAATATAGTTAAAGTACAGAAATATACCTATATTTTTCCATAAACCAGAGCATCCTCACGAGAGACTCTCATCGATCCACCAAACACCACCTACCTACTTACACAACACGCATGGCACATTTCACTTTGCACACACGCCTTCTCTGCATCACGACGACGTATAACATATACTACGTATCATCCGGCGTTTATAGTGTCCACTTGCTCCGACGTTTCCCTGACGACATTACGACGACTTGAGTTGCGGTCAACATTGTCGTGATACCCTACTTTTATTTCTTACAATTTTTTTTCTACACTAATTCTTCAGTGGATTCGAAATTTATATAATTAAATTTCATTCAATCGAATACAAATTTACATTTACATGTTTATAAATGATAATAAGTTTTATTTATGTGTGATATGTAAACACTGATTTGTTTCAATGAAATGAATTCCATTTAGATAATTCATAAAATTTCTTCCTTTTATTTCAACTATTCAAATTATCAGAGAAATTTTTTTGTGATATATTTATTGATTGAGAATATATGTTGAATCATAGTGACTTAATATTCGTTATTTATTTATTTATTTACTCATTTATTCATTTATCTATTTATATATTTAGCTATTGAGTGATGGTTGGAATGTAAAATAAATAATTGAGGTGGAATAAATACACGTGAGTGATACAGTTCTATTGTTTCAACTCGTAAGATGAAAAGTAGACTGAGACGATAAAAAGTGTGCATACATATTGCGCGTGGTATGTGAGTGAAGTGGGAGACGGTGACGCATTTTCCCATACTTGAATCAAAATAATTTGACGTAAAACTAATGTGAGGAGATTTATTGTTGTTGAAAGGATGTTGAAGAAATAGAATATGGAATATTTCGAAATGAAGTTATATTAAATTTTATTGTAGTTCTATTTTTCATTATTGGAAATTTTAATTTATTGTGGTAAATTAATAATAAGTGGTGGAGTTGTAATGGAATATTATCATAGGGTTTAAATTGATGGCTGTTCCACTTTATCAATCAAATAATGTCACGTAAATATTACGGTAAATTCAATACCCGAAGGTGATTCTAGATCACGTTTCAACCGCCATCAATAATGTATCGGCTTTAAAGTTCAGGAGCATTTTCCAAGTGAGTTTTTATTGATTGATTTTGTAATTTCAGTGATGATGCAGTGATTTAACTGTGTAGTGATAATATTTGCATATTTTATGGATGGATGATGATTTATGCAAATTTTTGATTAGATTTTTAATGACTCAATTGGTTTTGAGACAAAATAATTTTCATTTTTCTCTGATGAATTTCATGTGGAGTAACTTGTAATTCAAAGTTACTTATTTGATATGGAAAACTACAGAATTTTTTTCCTGGTTTCATTATAATTATTAATTGTTAATTAATTTCATCAAAATTTATTTAGAAATTTTCCAACTGAATATTCGAAAAGTGTTTACTCAATATATATTGGGTTACTCTTATTTGTTTGTTCATATATTCTATCGAGTGACGCACGGTGTTTAGTTTTGAATTATGCAATACAAATATTGGATTGCACATTTCATGAAAATAAAATACTCTGAAATTTCCAACTATTCTCCCTTGATATTTCGACAAAGCAGCGACCAAACATTATTGCTGAATATGTTCCTGTGACGTTTAATCCATGCGAACGTGCCGTTTACCTTTGTACAGTGTGAACCACTCTGCAAATATCATGATGAATGAACATCCATATTTCAAGTATTTGTGTAAACAGAGCGAATGTATTGCAAATTACATCTCGTGTCGATTGAAAATGTGGCTATCAATTCTAAAGACGAAGAGATAATTATTGTTTATTGTTTATTCTATATTGTTGGTCATTTTTCAGAAGTGAAAGATGATAACAATTCCTACATGGATTATTTATAAAGAAAATTCGTTATTGACTTTTATCAGATCGCTTATTCACCAGAGCTGCTTATTCTTCTTTCACATTGAAAATGAGTGAACGTTTCAATATTATAAGAAAAACTGAATTCTTTCAATTAACTATATTAACAATTGCAAATAATTTACTTCCTTATTTATCCCACAATGGCAATATTAATTTTTGAACTATCGAGTTAATGGACAATAATTTTTTATGTACAGAATAATTTTTTAATCTTTCTCATTCAACTGCAATAATTCTCGTGAGAAAAATGTTTGAATGTCTGTCAGTAGTTATTCGAGTAACTTCTATATTTATTAGTGAAATTCATCACACAGTTTGAAAGCTCATAGCTGTTCAGATGTTACACGATGATATGCAAAGTTTATACATCACAATGCCATGAAAGAAATGAAAAAAGGAAAAAATAAAGAGATTTAACTGCGCGCAACAATGTGAGTGAGATTCATGAATGCTCATGTCACGCGATGCTAATAACACGACCGTAAAATTCTTCATACAGACTGATATCTGTTTTCTATAAATTTCCGAATCGCTTGGAGAGTTTAAAACCCTCAAGAGAAATTTACTTTTTCTTCTTTATAATATTTCTTGTTCATGAAAAAGTGAACATGAAAAACAAATAAATCATATCATCAAATATTTCAGATAATTGTATCGAAAAAGAGTAAAATTGAGACGAAATTAATAATTTGATTATACAGATTTCCCCTTTGTCTTTGAATTTTTTGTTATCGGCATGAAAAATTAAACAGTCTACCAAATTGCTGTACAACACAATATGGGAAAATAAATTTTCCAGTGGAAGTGTATCGACGGATAAAAAATATGATTGCTCAACTTTTTCAGATGAGAAACTCATTGAAATAATTCTCACAATTATAAATTGATGGCGGCACAGTAACTTATTGTTTTCAGTAGTATTGTCCAACATCTATGACAATGCAATTGAAATAGAGTTTACCTAGTTTCTGATTTTTTTATTTTCCTCTTTCATATCAATATTTTTTTGTTGCCCTACTCTCAATATCTACGATCAAGAATTATTATTGTTAACAGAATATAATTTAGAAAATTCATGTTGCATCGTAAACTTTTTACCAACAACTCAACTTATTACACACATGAATACTTAAAGTATTTTTATTTCATAATAAACTCAACCTCACTATCGTTCACAAAATAATTTTCTCACATACCATCACGTTCACGTATAGTTTTGGAATTTAAAACCCGACGTTATGAGATACACATAATAAGTTATATATGTATAATAGAAATTTTATTATAAAACTTTGGATGTCGTAATGAACTATGGCATTGTAAAAATTTATAAACACAGACTGGCTCATGTACTTCGCACTTTCCTACATAAATTAATGAACACTGAAGTCGCCAACCCCTTATAATTTACAAGGAAACTTGTTACATAATTGACAGTTTCTCATGTACATCCGGCAACGCCTGTTACAATTTTTAATTAATGACATTATCAAATGCATACACAGTTGAAAATTCTGTGATTGTCATCTAGAGCGTAGATAGACGTAATAAAGTTTACACGTAAACTATTAGAATTAAATATTACATTTTAATTTTTTAATTTTGACAAATGGCAAATGCAAATTATCTGTCATTCACAATGGAACGAAAAAAGAATTCATATTTTCAGTTATGCACATACGAGTTCACAATTGAAAGAAAAAAAAATAGAACCATTATTGATTGACAATCCCAATGGCGCCAACTAAATAATTCCAACGATTAAATTTTTTTCCCTTATTTTATATTACAGACGTCAAAAAATTCCTCGTCCGGAAATTATTACATGGGCGGTAGCAGTACTCTCCCCAGAGGTGGATCTATCATGAGAGCCTACAGTCCAGCAGCGTCGGCAGTACTTGCGGGACCAAATGCCACACCAACTCCCCAAAAAGCTCTGGGTACACCAGGTACCGTCTGTCAACCTATATTTCATTCTTTCAATCGAACCCAGTCATGTCCGCCAAACTAAAACGATAAAAATCAACAAGCCAACAAAATAAAAAGAAAATATTGAATAATAATAATAGAGTAGAATAAATTTAAAATCATGACAAGTCACTGGAAAAAAATAATAGAATTGTGTGAGCTTTGCCATGCATGCAGTTGCTTAATTTCTAACTTTAAGATTCTCAAATAAAATTGGGTGCATGTAGTCAAAATAGTAATTGTCAACATTAGAAAATTGTATTTCCTTTGTAAATGATATAGATAATGAGTTGTATAAAGTCGATTTTGTAGGATTCATCTCATATTGACGACCATTGCATGTCAATTTTCCCATAAAAAAAATTTATGTATATAAATTAGTCCATAAATTTGACAAAATGAAATCAATTCATTAAAGTAGACAATTCAATTTCATTCATTTGGCATAGGAATGAAACAGAATAGATAACGAAATAAATAAACAGGGTGATTCATCAATAAAAATTCCTAGGTTTATTAGGCAGTGAGATGTCCAACCAAAAATACTGTCGTGTTTGTCATTTTCATAATCAACTCAATATCGTCTTATCCAATAACATGAATAGAAGAATAGTAACTATTAAATTCGAAACACAATCAATTTACTCTTAGTCATCGTCTTATATTTTTTCCAATCTACCAAAATAGATTTTTCACTTCAAAAAAGCCCACAAAGAATTGACGTATCCATAAATAACATCCAACTCTCAATGTTTATGACAAAATTACTAAATTTCAGATCTCATTATTTCTGAAAAAAAAACTATCCAGAACTTAGAATTTTAAAAAACAATGTTTGATATGTAAAAATAGAAAAGAAAAATGTTGTTTTGATGAATAGTTGGATAGAATTTAAAGTTTTAGACGAGGCAAGCGAATGAATAGAAGCTGTTATCTGTACATGGTACATTGCTTTTTGGTTTTGAATGGTTGGATAGGTGGTGGCGGGGTGGCACCAGCCAAGCCGCTACGTGGATACCAGTGCGGTAAGACTCCCCTAGGAAGCCTGGGGGGATCAGCACGCTTCTCTAGAGACAGCTCCGTGTCCCTCTATAGTATACCAGGTCAGTAGAATACTTAAGTTCAGGCTGACGGCAATCATCAGATGCAATATCTCTCTAGCTTAACCTGCTGTTACGCAACCGTTTTTCATACGCGCCGTGGGCATCATCTTTACAATTTGTCAGTTGCCCTATATCCCCAAGAATAAATAAATGAAAAATCAATATAATGACGAAACAATTCTTAAAGTTAGATAGTTTATTATGATACAACAGTCCAGTCGGTTGAAAAAGAGGTCAAAATGTAAAAGTTAAATTTACAAACACAATTTAAAATATTTAACGATGGAAGAGGAATTTATTAAATTTGAGGTTTTCACTTGTGATTGTGACCGGAATGAATTATTAATAATGATTGTTGATAAAGATTTATAAAAATTGAAACTAGTTTATTGTTAAAGAGTGAATGATTTTACTTGTGTTGGGTAGAGAGTGTTAAAATGGTGTTTAAAAATGTAAGTTCGACTATTTTCAACTTCACTGACTGGACTTATTTATTATTTTACTATTGATCAGAAGAGAGTTCGTGGAATCAGGTGTTTTTTTTTTTATATTGTCTTATATGTTGATCTATCAATTGCACATAGGTGCTATTTTCGCATCAGCACTTTATCACCGCTATCGATTGTATTCATTCACTGTTTTGGTTTGACAAATGTCTATCATAGTCCAATGGAAAATATTTGTTTTTCCTGTTGTAATTGGACAATGGAATCATCGATATTATCTGTCAACAGTGAAACAGCGTATTTGATCATCTCAAACCATTTTATGTACATATTAAGTAATACCACTGTAGCCGTAGTTATCTGCAAAAGTTTTTCTTCAAGTTCTTTTTCCATGTTTTTATAATATGTTATATAAGAGTGGAGACGGTGTGTCGTCATTGACGTTATTGGATTCCCTATTTATTGAGCAGGCAGCCAAATGGAACTAACTACTTGAAACATTATTTCTATCTCTTTAAAATTTTCAAAAATTCTTGTCATTGTTCTTGATTTTTCTAAGAATTCGTTTCATCTTGGTTAATTAAATTCACAATAGCAAAATTTCACAAGTTCCATTGAGCAAAGATCATTTTTATGAAAAGGATCCACCTGGCTTCCTCTAATACTACATCTCCAACTTTTGAGAATTTTGGTATTCAATACATCCTCCAAGTACTGCATGTGTCAAAATGGATATAATTGTTATATTGTCCTGATCACATCGAATATGATGGTGATCATAATGGTGGTGGTGGTGGTGGTGCATTTTTCCTGAATTTATATTCCTACGTAGGTTTGAAGATTGTTATTAGTATTTAATATTGTCAGTTGCTGTTGATTCATTTCCACTATTAGTTTGTGTTCCATCGTTATCATAAATGAACAACCATCAATATCACATAATGATAGATGGATATTAAAAAAAAAACCAAAAGAAAAACAACGCATTGGCAGCAGTTAAAAATTTTCTGAATTGCGCAAAGCCTATATGTATATAATCTACGCAAAATTATCTACGAAGAAAATGATAGCTTGCAAAAATTATATGTCATTGTAAAGAAAGAAATTGAAATGAAAGTAATGAGATAATCTAAATGTGACAGATCGGCTACACGGAGAAAGCGGTTACATGAGCAGTCCAGAAAGGGGTGGTGGAGTTGGATCTAGCACCGGAAGATATCCAGGTCCTTACAGTACAGGGAGCAGTTATGATGAACCATATTATTCACAATATTCTGGAACAGTCACACCGGTCATTGATGAAGAAGCCAGGTATGATTAACTGACAACATTTGCTCACAAATTACTAAACAAAATCACATCAACTAAATTAATTACAATCCAGCCAGTGTGCAATAAACATCTCGCACATAATGTCGATTAATAATAAAAATATCTTTCCATCAATTTGCTGTTTCATATCGAAGGAAAGTATATTTAGGGTAAAGCCCAACAATAACAGAAAAATTCTTTTTCTTGATGAATTAAATTTTGCTATTTTTATCATCAATTTGAATAACTATTTGCTCCAATTACTGATGAAGTAGAAAAAGAAAATGGAAAAGATCCGCAATTAGTATAAATAAATATCAAAAGAGGATCGAAATGTCTTTTCAAGAGAAAAAAAATTCAAATTAGTTCATGAAATTTAACTAAGTGAAAGATTTTTTCAAATAAACAAACCAACTATTTGACTTATTCTATCAATTCAGCCAATCTCGAGCACACTGTCTGGCTTTTCAACTCATTAACGAAAATTGAATACCCCAAGTGTATTTTTTTTCAATTGTATCAATAACAGGAGAAGCATCAGAATTTATTTTGAGATTCAATTTTATCAAAAATTCCAATTTCACATATAACCATTATTAATAATAGGATGATACAGAAATGGGTTTAGCATCAGCAGAGGTTCATTTAGTGGCGATGTTTGTTGCGATTAATATAGTGATACAGAGCTGTTGGAGGAATCGTACAGTCTATATGGCGTAAAGCCACCGGGTCGTCCACCGTCAGGTCCACCAAGATCTCCATTTCCTCCAGGAGCTCCTGCTCTGCCACCCGGGCAACCTTACGACGTAACTCGGTACCAATGAATCAACAGAATTATAATCATATTTATGCATATGTATATTATATATTACCATATCAGTTAACTCTAGAAAATTGCACTCAAATTTTGTGCATTAATTCACCACTGTGAGTAATGTCAAACACAACATTCATTTTTCTAATCAAATTTCTTTGTCAAATCAAAGTAATAAATTTTCTGTCAATATTCGTGAAATTTTCTCTGATTTTTATTCTCAAATTTACTTTGAAAGAACCAAAATACAAAAAATAAAGAACGACCCATTCGAAAATTATTCACAAAATTAATCATATTTATTTTCAAAATACGACTCAACTGTTATTTTTATTTGTATCAGTATTTTTCTTGTTCTATTCTATCTTATTCAAGAGGAGGTACAAAGACTGAGTTCTTGCTTCAATTCAAGTGACCCTCAACTACCCAAAGCGCAAACTTTAGCTACGTTGGATGATTTCCAAATGTTTTTACTAATCCCACTTCATAGAGCAAAATCAATATATTTATCAAATACAAATTCTCACAATTTAATTTAAATCCAACTTACCCTCACAGTGGTGTCCTAGAGTTAGCAATAGAAATAAATAAATAATAGCTAATGATGCAGATGTGTCTTGTCTCATGATTCGTATTGGTATTCGTGTACACAAATACTGCCATTATCGCAGCTGGAACAAATTATACCTACGCGAATGTGTAAATCTCTCATCTATACACAGTTAGAAATTTTGTAAATAAATCGACGCAGTATTTTCTTGATGACAACTGTATAGTTCCAACCCCTCATCAAATCTATGAATTAACACTCCATATATTTTAATTCCACTTTAGCTGGCCATTAAATGAAAAATACTCAAAATTTCCAACTGTGTATCATGATGAATAATTGAGCATACAAAAGAAAAAATAGATACGAGCATGCTAGAGGCGTTAGCGTGCACGTTAATATTCATAGCTGGTAGTAAAACGAGAATACAAATTGTTATGATCAGTTAATAAAGTAAACGCGAGCATTTTGGCGATTAGAATTACTGTAACAGCTGCAGATTTAAATTCTGCAGTAGCAATAATTTTATATGTGTAAAAAACTTATAGTGCTCATAGCGACAATTACTGAACGTGGAATGCAGCATGTCTTGTAGTGCTGCGTGGTATGACTCGAAAATACAATACCTGTATTCGAATTATACGCATTCATATCTGCGGCGAAAAGTCACCATGTGGTCTGCATTGCTGATACCATAAATTTAGTTTAATGTATACAAAAGCTTGGCATCATTAGGGAATGTTAAAAATTAATTTTTTAATTACAGATACATCATACAAATTGTATTTTATGTACATGAACGAATTTTAACAACAAGACCAGTACAACAAATCAATACATTAATTAATAATGAGTATAAATAAAATTTGAAAAAGCAAGAAAATTCATTGCAATTTTGTACAAGTCTTATGATGATCAAAAATACTTTTTATCTGAAACATCGTGACTGAGTGATTGTAAATTTTGTTTGTGTACATGTAACATTTATTAGGACGCTTCATAATTGGATGCAATCTAATATAATAATGAAAAATTGATGTATGAAAATATGTTAGGAATTAATAAATATTAATAAATAATTTTATCTGTAATAGGATAAGGGTGGAACACATGGAAAGGCAGCTTGCTAACTTAACTGGCCTCGTGCAAAAGGCTCTAACACATGCCCCACACACAAGTCCTTCTCCCAGGGATTATTTACAAATCCCAGGTGGTCGTGATCCATACGCGAGAAGTGCAGGTACAATAAACTACTCATATAGATAAATAAATATATATCTATTTACATTATTGTTCACATGAATTAATAGATTAGATTTGTTAATGGAGAATAATGAGGAGGAAATTGAAATAATAGCGCCTATAAAAATATTTAACAAATGTTGCAAACGCTTCATCACAATCATCGATAATAATAACGAGCAGTAAATAATACACAAACACGTATTATATATGTCAAGCGTTGTGACGCATTCATCATCGTAGTGCACGCTACTGCCATGAAACTGTGAGGATTTCTTAGTACTAATTTTATTTCTTACCAATCATTGATCATTGATACTGTTACGTAGATAATGTGTTAATGAGAACATTTGAAAATTCATTATGCGGGCATAGGCAAAAAATTTTCTGTGGTGTGTTTGCTTGATTTTGTGTCAATTTGAGCTTACAATTCAATCCTAAATTAAATTGTTCAGGGAATATCATTGTGATAGTTTACCAAAATTGGAAGGAATCCAATTGAGGGAATCTATAAATGGAACAAATCGTGAAATGATTTTTAAACTTTGAAGCCGAAATAGTTATTAACAATTAGTGATGATTTGTAGTTGTTGAAAAAATTAGGAAAATTGTCCTTAGGTGGAAACATGAAATAACTGATTCAAACCATCAAAAGGAATTGTTATTCTAAATTTAAAAACTTCAGTTCTAGAGAGATCGAAGTTCTATTTAACTCGATATTGAAACATAATTAAAATTAAAGTTCTACAAATTCAGCCAATAACCATCCCAAAATATGAACACTTCATAAGATCAAATTATATCTAACTAATTCAGTTCAAATTTAATCGAATAAATTCCCACTATTTTTCTTTTGTTGATAGGTAATATGAAAATTCAATTTGTCATACACAAATATAGAACTTACTAAAAATAGGTTAAATTGACACCAAGTTAACTAAGCATAGCACTAATATTTCACTTGAATAATTCATGAGCAAAGTGAGCTAAGTAATGGTATATAAATCTGATGAAAACAAAGGAGAAAATATGTGATGAGCGTGTAAAAATGTTTTTTACTGACTCATGATGCATCGGAAACAAAAAAAAAGAATACTCATAAGGGATGAATTAATGTATACCGATGCTTAGCTTCTGTGGCTAATAAATTCCTCAATCCTGCTGTACAACTGCTTCGTTATTTCGACTAATGCACACCAGGCGCCGGGGATGAGTTCGACAAACATTCTAGCTCCAGCTCTGCCTCACTGCCAGGTGTGTTTCTCCCATCTCTATCTATCAATTTATTTATCATTTCATCATTATCATTCTTATTTCAAATTTTTTCTTTCTCATTTATTATACGAATTGCTCTTTAGCCGATAATTAATACTTAACATTCTTATTTACGCGTTCACATATCATAAATATCTCTCATCTACCATTACAGATGACTCATACTTGAGGAGTGACGTTAAACCACCAAAGTTAGGCAAAGGTGCGGCACAAAGATAATGAATTTATCATATGAAAAAAAAAGAAAAAGAAACCAATTTATATATTAATTATTTTTTCATTCATACCAATTTATTTTAGCACGGCTACATTGCACTGTATTGCACTTTATTTCATTCATACTCTTGTAAATCGCGTGGATTTTGTATTCCATATTTATTATTCGCACGCCAAGTTGATAACAGCACGGCATAAGCTTCCCCATATACATAAATTAATGAATACAAATATTGATATATGCGAAGAAAAACAATGATAATAAATAAAAGACATTTGGTTGATTTTGTTTGTTGTCATTAACATGTTTAATGACTTTGGTTTTGCTGGTTCATGCTAATTCCAATTTGATATGAATTTTTTATTCAGATTTAATGATATGCACCCTGATATGAATTTATTATATATTATGTATTTTTCATGAATAATATTGATATTGCTAATATTTATTTAATTATTTTGTTACGAAGAAATGAAACTAACTGTGATGATAAATTGCAGACAAGTCGGTGTCATTCGAAAAGTCCGTTTCATTCAGTGACGAACCACCTGATATGAATTCACCAAAGCAACATTCACCACAACATACAGGTAAATGAAGATTAATATTGAGAATATGTAGTATGTAATTGCTAGTTTAAAGATTTGTACAAATTTATTTTGAAAAACAATAACAAAGTGCTTATTAATGCAAATATTTTTGACAATATAAATTTTTTCTTTTCGATAATGACTCGTAACTGGAACCAAGAGAATAGTGAAGTAACTCGAGCTTTTTTCATAATTCTCCTGGAACAACAAAAACCTATTATGTGCTGTCATTATCACGTCTCGTTGGTTCCAATCACGCATTTTAAAATAACAAATTTAAAAACTCTGAATGACGCTTAACACCTGTGCCATACACTCTATGCTAACAAATCTTCTTATGCCAACCTGCCAATGCTACCCATTAGCGGACACAAAACCCACGAAACCAGCTATCAAATCATCTACTTTACCTCGGATGTCCTCGCAAGGTAAAAAAATATTCAGCAATTAATTCATTGTCATTGTGAAAACTTTTTTCAGTAACTCGCATAGCTACCATCCCCATCCAACAATCTATTGATCATAATGTCTTATTGAACTTGATATATATTTCATATTTAAAAAAATTCACTTTACAGAAAGAGACAGACACAAACCAACTCCACCACCGAAACCAGTAGCCCTCGCTGCTGGCCAATATGTTTATCGAGATTTAGCATTAACTCCAGAAATGTACAATCAACTTAGAGGTCTACAAAAGAAGGCAAAGGATTTGCGCCAGGAGGTGCGAAATTTGAGACGTATGTCTCAAGCTCAAGCACACACAGTCCGAGAAACAATTTGGGACACGTTCATCACTATACGGTAATTATTCATCGAATATTCTTTTGTTATGTTGTACATAAATTGATATTCAATCAATCTTGACTTTCAATTTGATTGATATTGATAATGAAACCAAAAATGAATTCAATTCATTAATCACAGTACACTTTTACATTTTTCATTTTGTTTTTCAGAGCTATGCTATTGTCGGGTGGAGATGCAGCATGGGCTGCTGGTGATGCTGAAAAAATAAAATTGAGCCGAGAAGAAGATCTCTACAAGCAAGAAATGATTAGGCTGGAAAAGGATCTAACGTAGGTTAACTAATTGTCAATCAACTACGAGTTAATTTATTTCTATTTCAAACTCTGACAATTATTTGATACATTTATCTTTTATTCTCATTAATCGATATAGCGAGCTAGAGAGTACAGTGGAGGAACTGCGTGGAAATGTCATAACTCGAAAGACTCGGGTCAACATGTCTGATGTTGAGAATATGGCTCTGATACTGAGTAAATCTAGGTAACATCATGTCCCATTAAAAATCATTCCAAAAGCTTATTGTGAATTGAATCTGTATTAACGTAAATAATCCCACAGCAAAACTGTAGCAGATCTAAAAGTACGATTCCCAGGTCTACAAGAGGGTATGAAAGGATTATTGAGTTCGGAAATGGAGAAAGTAGTACGTGAGGAGAAATTCTTGAAGGAGGAACCAGATCGACTTGAATCTGCATTGAGACGATGCAAAAAGTTGACAGGCACTCTCGTTACACTCAAACGGTATTCAATAATATAAATTATTAATCAATTGTTTTGTATGTTACTATATTTGTTGAGTGATCCAAACTCAAGTCAAGATGTCAAAGATTCAACTCACAAGTGTCATGTAAAGGTTTTCTCTATCAGGATTTAGTAATTGTGTCAGGAAAATATGATTTTATTCCATATAACATTTGATCGATTCGGATTTGATGCTTAATAATTGATGGAAGAAAAGATTACACGAGTTATATTGGAGAGTATGGACATTTTGTCAAAACATACTCCCCTCGCGTTTTGATTGCTCAACAATAGTAATATCTAAATAATAGTATTATGGAAAAAGAAAAAAACAAAACTGTTATTGGCTTATTTAGCTTGGCGTCGGTGCAAGAGCAGCGATTACCAAATGCAGCGAGCATTGACTTAGAAGAAACGCCACCAATAACACCAACATCCGCGCAACATTCTAAGGTAACAAGAGCTGCACTATTTGTATTTTGATACCTTCATTACCCTTGAGAATCTGTATATCCTCTCCCCAGTGGGCTATTGATCCTAATTGCATGTAATCAACACTAACAAATCCAATCTCTGACAAGTTGCTTGGAATATAAATTCAAAACGTAGTATTATTCCAAATCAATAAGTCCAGACATTGTTCTGATTATTTGCTCACATACATTTTTGTATGTTTATTCAACAAATAATCCTATGAACATATACTTTGTCGCGTAGTTCTCAGAAAGGGAAAATTAGTTGCACACATTAATCATCATAATTAAGATATGTTCCATTCTTTTTTTTTTCTTTATCATATAATGTAGTACATCTTATTCCAATCATACAAATGCTTCTTATTTTCAATTCATTCATGGGGTATCTCAACAAGAATTACATTTAGTTTCAGTAACGATCCAAATCCTAACTCTCAACTTTTCATTCACTTACAAATAGAGATGAATTTTTATATAACAAATCCATACCTTCAACTTATAGAATAATTGTTATATCTTCGAGAGTTATTAATTCATATGGGAAAAAATTCACTATTGGAATAGAGCTGAATGTTAACATCTACTGAGATATCCTACCTAGTTTTAAAAATGAATAACCAATATTCAGGTTACTTTTATATCATTAGAGATAACAATTTCATTCATCATATAATTTATTTGTAATGAATATATATATCACAAAAATATTCGTTATAAAAGCAATGTAGGACGTACCTGCTTCCACTTATCTTCAGTTAACTTCACAAAACAAAACATAAAAATCAAATAATACATCATTGCATTATTCTATCCCCTACAGTTCCATCGAGAATTGAAATTTGTGAAGTTTACTGACGAACGCTTATTCCTATGATGGGAAAAAAAAAGAAAAAAAAACGAAGCGCATGCAACGAGTGCTGTAGAAATCTATACGACTTAATACACACATACACATATCTATATTAAATAATCATAATTATTTATATATATATTTGTATATATATATAAGTAAATAAAACGGCCTCTTTGATATCTATCATGTAAAAAAACACACAATTTAGATTAAGAAGTTCAACTAAATATGCTTCATCTTTTATTCAAAATATTATTCAAAACTCAACATTTAGCATGTTGCAAACACGTCATAATATTCAAATTATTATTAATATTTGGATCTGGTAGAAATAAAATAAACTGGATTAATTAGCTGATTAAATTTTTATATGACATTATTTTGCAATGGCATTATTAAGATTACAATTATTAAATACTTGATGATTTGTTTGGCCAGATCCAAATAGCAAGTCACCCGCACAACTCCTGATAATAACCATGCAACGTTTTCACAACTCATCACAATTTTGACCAGAGAAGATGGTGGAAGTCCTGTTTTGCGGTAGCCACATTGATCATACAATTTTGAACGATAATTTCGGTGAATTATCTCTCATGCAGAAATAAAAAGCAATAATTATTGATTATATAAAAAAAAAAAAAAAGAGATACACTCAACAAGACAGAATTGTCAGGAATTATCTGAATATAGGTGAACAAATTGGCATGGTTCTGCCGCGCAATTATAAGGATTTGAAACAAAATAATAACAAAAAAGAATTTTACGGAATCAAATCTCATTCACGGTAAAACAGATCAATAGTTTGCTAATGCCTATACATACTGTTCTATATTAGTTATTAGCAATATTTAATTTAAAAATTACTATTATAAATGCGAAATCTAATGTAAACCTTTTTAGATTAAAGTCATTGCGACAAATAATTTTCATTTTCTTTTTTTTTTTTTACTGTTCTATTTGTTAATTATCATTTTAAACAATGTTTATTTAGGAATAAACATGCCAAAATCGAATAAACTATTTGAAGCTGGGTAGCCTACGCATTATATAATTTATAACAATACACTAAATTAGGATTTTAGTTTTAGCCATCACAAATACCTTATAGAGACTGTTTAGCTGATGCTTTGCTCGCAACTAATCATTTTGTCAGTTCGCGTTTTTCATAATGAAAAGAAAACAATTAATTACAATGAATAAACTTATAGAATCCCATAAATTTTTTTATTTGCATACATTTTATAATTTATAGTCATTCATGATTTATTGAAAATAATCGTCAATTTAGACTTTTGTATTGATTAATTATTTTTCGATAATGTTTACAGCGAAACAAAACAATTATTCAATTACAAATATAACTACCAAAACTGAGCTTCATTTTCATGCCTTTTGCTGCATCATAATTGTCCCCCTCTACCCCAGCACTACATTCAAGGGGAATATTAGATATTTCATTGACACACAAGGGTATTAATGGCAGTTTTGTATCCTGCTATACCTTATACCCCTGAATAACCCCCTACCAATTTAATGTTTGTTGTCTCCTGATAGAATAGATATTTAAAATCTAGCCCACGATGTGACAAAACATTTTTTATTCCTCCCTGACGCAAATGTGTGCTAAATGTATTTATTTATTAATTCATTATTGTTTTTCTTTACCCCTTTTTTTCTCTATTGGATTGAAATCTTGAACTATTTTATCCCCGTATCTTTTTTTCATAATCCAATGATTGTTGTCAATCTGTGCTACTCAATAATGCACAGAATGTTTTGTCAAATCATTTATGTGTTAGTTGTAATTCGCAGAAAAAAAAAGGACTGAAAAAAATATAAATGAAACTGTGTCATGCCTATTCATACGTTTGTTGTAGCAAAATTGATTGTGCATTTAACAGAAAGGAATTCCAAAATAAAAAAAAAATTATTGTCGTCAGTAGCTGCTACCTCCCCATAGTGAGAACGAATGAACAAAATTCTTCAACAAATAACGAAGACAATCACGATTAAACATCCAGCGATATAAATTCTTTGGGAATTATGAAGAAAAAAAAATTAATTATAAACAGAAATGAAAATACCATGGTGAACATAATATTAATTTTTATAGTATGGCTGGAAGTGGAGTACTAACTTCAAGGAGGCCATACAGACCAGTCACGAGTAATTTTTTCTCATATTAATTCATTATAATTATTATTCTATAATGTTTAACATATATATTTATATTTTCTCATCGTTCAATATATCCATTTTATGAATCATCTTATGAAATCATCCTCATCAATAGGACTCAAAATATTCTGCATAGAAGAATAAAATAATTCTACAGTCATCAAATATTATTTCGAAATGAATTTTATTTTTAACATAAAAGAAGGCAATTCTTTTAACGAAATATTTAGCAGAGTATTTTGAGAATTAATCACAATAAGAGATTGATCACATATACATTATACGTGTTGCAGTCATTTCAAATATATATTTAAATGATTAATGCGTGCTTGTTCTCAAGTTCATTTAATTTAATATATTTATGAAATTGTTCTTCGATTTTTGCGAATTCTTTATACGCACTGCTACCGAAAAAATTTTAATTGTGTACATAATTCATTACACAGCGTTTATTGTTGTCATTTAAATGTTTGAAACAGTCAAATCAAATGCACCATATTATTTATTTCTTGTTACGCGTTTCAATTAATTGAAAAAAAAAAATGGGATTATATTAAAAGGCAACATTAACGCTGACTTCTTATTTTCCATTACTTTTATATTTTTTTTTTTCTAGAAATTCTATTACAGTGTACGTAAAAAATAAGGCACAATGGATGGAAAATTTCCAACTCTGCCATTTAATATATATATATATATTTATACATATATATATATCTAAATTGTTATTGCCTATGAAAATTCTATCGCTGCTGCATTCGTTTTATATTTTTCTTTTTCCCCAACTATTCTCGGCCTATTGCAAAATTTCTATTCTCGTTCTCTTCAAACTCCATCAATTACGTTCAATAAAATTATTTTCTGTTAATTTATTGATAAATTATTTATTTCCAATTGTCTTATGATAGAGGAAATGGAAAATAATCAATCATTTATTATTTAAAATATATTTTTGAATAAATTCAATTGTCTTCCAAATGTTAAGTAGCAATGCGTGCTACAGCAAAAATATTTTCATACATCTATTGTTTCTTTCTTTTATACAGAAACACACGCTCCAATCCACTTCTTATAGTAAGGTATACCGATGTTAAAGGTTTACATTGGATTTCTTAAAAGAAAAAAAAAGGAACAGCAAATTTTACTGATAGTTCATAACAATTACGTAATTATTGTCAATGCGCTCAAGTATATCAAAACCAAAACTATGTATTCCTCCTCTTCTCATCTATTTCAACTGTTCGTGATCTCATTAATCAAAGAATTGGCACTGCTCAATGCATATACATGTGAATAAAAAATACAAAAAAAAAGACTGAAAAAAAAAGGGAAAGAAAAAGCAAAATTATAGCGTGAAACATTGGGTGACTAAAAGAAGTATTGTCGTTTTACTGATTGATAACAAAAATTATTGAAAAAAGGTAAAAGAAAAATGAAAACGTCGACATTTCTTTTCGCTACACCCTTTTAGACGAAAAAAAAATAACAAAAATGACCATACTTTATAATATAAATACAATAAAGCTGTAGAGTATTAGTGTAAATTATTGTGATTGATTACTTATGTAATTGATCTTAAAGACATTGATTTTTTTTTCGTTTTTTAAGACGTATTATTTTTATATTTTAGCTTCTTATGGCTTGGTTTTTTATCAAATATGTATAACTTTGTATTTACTATCGTAACTTCTCTCCACAGTAATATTCATGTATTCTTCATTTTATTTTTATTGATAATTATTTTCATTTCCTATATTTAAAACAATCATTTTATATTTTACGTATTTATATGACATATATCATACGATATATTTTTGAATTTTGTTCTTATTTTATTTTCACCGAATACTATACGCCTTTTTTCTCTCTAATTACATTACTACTGCCTTACTATAAGGATTGGACTGAAGGTTTTGTCTATGTGTTTTTTTTTTAATTGGCCATATATATTTCTTTTTTTTTTATAAGTTATTCATGACTAGACGACGTTGAAGCATGTGTGCGATTGCATGAAACACGTGTGCTATTGAATTGGAGTGTAGTATGTATATATTTATATATAAAAAATAGGACGCACATATAATTATTCGCTTTTTGTATATTATATTGTAAAGAAACAAAGTCTCATTCAGTGAATTGTATTCAATAATCTTTATTCTATATTCGTATTGAAATCAATGAAAAATATATTTCTTTTTTTCATTATTGATCTCTACCAATTTTACTATGTACATAATCAACATAATTATTTACGGTGAATTTAATTATTCATCTTATTCCACTGACGGAAACCCAGACGATTCAATTGGCTTAATAATTTAAAAAAATAATCGCTTAAAAATTCACACCAGACACTTTCCTATGATTTTTTTCTTTCTTTTTTTTTCTTTTGATTTTTTGTTTTCTTTTTTTTGCTTTTAAGTTGACTAATAATGGACAGCAAATGGTGCCAAATGTAAAAGAGCTCCAAATGAGTACTGACTTGTAACATGCACAACACACAAATATAAAATAACCGACTACACACAGGTAACTATCTAACCGAATTGGTATTTATTTCATGTTGAGTTTTCATTATTTTCCTATATTTTTATTTTTATTATTTAATTGTCTTTTGCAAATTATTAACAATAATCACCATACCTATATAGTCTTATCATTACTTCTATATTATTTCGCATGCACGTTTAGAATATCGTAATTATTAGCATGTTTAGTAATGAAACCGTTGAATATAAAAGCGTACATGAAAGTTTTGTATGAATTCTCGAAATTCAATTCGAAAAAATGTGATACAATTGATGATATTTTTGTCAAATCCATTATTATATTCAACTGCAAAACAGTCATTATTCATTGTTCAATTATATCTTTTTTTTCTTCATGTACGTATTATTAGACGTGTCTCGATCAATATCCATGTGTACATTGGCAAAATATCTCCCAGGCCTTTACGAATATTTTTTTCTTCACGTAATTTTCAGTTATCAGTGAAAATAAAATGAAATATATTATGAGGAAGATTGATTAGATCTATATTGATTCGATTAAATCTCATTGAATATCATTTTTTTGCAATGGCTGAATTTTGATAAATCCAATGAATTCAGATTGATGGCAACATGACCATAGAACATTCGTTAAGTAAAATTCAATTAGATTTGGTATTCAATTTCATTGAACTTGATAATGCGTGACACATCTTGATACTATTCATGGCCAGTTGGACTCTTCCTGTGCAAAATTATTATTCATTGCAGCATATATCCAATGGGATTCAATTTTATCGACTAAGATCTAATTCAATTCCCCTCGTGATGATCAGAAAAAACAAATTGTCAAGTTTAAGAAGCAAATTGAAGGCACCAAGATATTTTATCACACCATAAATTAATGGAAACGTTAAAATTGCACATTATTCAATACAATGCATATTTATCCAAGGATAATTCAATCAATTACTAATGGTATTAATTTATATAAAAAACAGACAACTGCCCCTCTGCCAACGGAACGCACTGGCGTGGGGTCAACGGGCGTCATCGGGGGAGGGTCCTACTCTCTCGAGTCATCCACCGCCTATCAGCAGCGTCCGGAGAACGCACTCGACGCTCTGCTAGATGAGCTACAAACATTTTCAAGACCATCATCACAATTAAGTCAAGTATCATGCACTAGCCAAACAACAAATCACACCCCAAATATGTTGGAACTTGGACGTTCAGCGAGCCAAGTGATGCAATCAAGTGGACGTGCCCCAAACATCTCCGACATTGGACGAAAAGGTAGCATCGATTCATCAAGTAGCTTAGCAATTGTGCCACCAACTTCCACCAATACACTCCGACGACTTCATTCATATCCATCAAGCTCGGACACAGATACATCACCACCAATAGCACGAATTCAAGTGTCTGATGGCACAATACCACCACAAAAGCCACCTGTACCAGAAAGAAATGCCGAATTATTACAATTAGCAACAGCAAGACGTGTTCCGCCACCACCACCACCAAGAACAAGCTCAAGATCACCATTGGCGAGTCCAACCAGTCCACAATTACCACCGAGAAATCCAACAGGAACCTTGAGACGTGGTCGACCTAATGCTAAAGATTGTGGCAAACCACCAATGGCACTACCACCCAATGCTATTATTGATGAACAGAATCAAAAGTCAATTCCAACTAATAATATTCTATCAGCATCGAATTCAAGCTCATGTGAAAGTATCAATTCACAAGAGGGCTTGCAGAATAAAAAAGAACGTCAGGAACAACTTGAACAACGTCATCAGGAATTGTTGCGCAAGCAAAAAGCATTACAAGAGCAATACGCTAGGCTACAACAATTACAAAGGAATGCATCAGGTTTAACGACTGTACCACCAGCACCACCTGATTTATTAAAGAAGACTGGTTCAGAAAGTAATTTATTGGCGAAAATGGGACTGGGTATGAGCGCTGCGAGTTCTGGTTCATTAACCAGCCTCGCTACCGTGAAGAATAATAATGATCAACAACAACAGCAGCAGCAGCCACCAATCGAGGGTCAGTTATATAATAATTCAACGCAAATTGTTGCCAATCAAACGACCGTTAGTAAGATCTATGAGACGGACATTCTGTGACCGATAATCGAAACGAATTCGCCGAAAGAATGTTACCACAATGTCAACCTGTTGGCAATTGTTGCCGTCAGTTAACGATACTATTAATAATTAATTCACAATCGATTATCACAAAAGACATCATAAATATGTCTGCGTCCAAATAAAAAGCAACAAATACCATTGCAAAATAAATAAATGGCAATTATATGAGGCGGTCATCGAGTTAATTCTTTTAAAATTAAAAATCTTTTATGAAGTTACAATTTTTGAATGGAAAAAAATGGAAAAAATGAAAAAAAAAATTTTAATAAATTTTAATCCTTCGTTGAATTGCAAGAAAGAAAAATTATTGGATATTACAGATGAATTTGGTTCAGGGTAAAAAAGTGCAAACTTAAATATGCACACATGCAAATTGACCCAATAGTGATTGAACTCCAGAAAGAAAAAAATTATATTGTCGTTGAATATATCTTCACTTAGGGAAAAGATAAATGGGGAAAGAAAAAAAAAACAGAGGAAAAAAATCAATGAGAAAGAAATTTGTTTCGTTAAATTGTACATTATATTGAATTTAAGATAATCAGGTGATTTAGAAATTTTTCTAAATGATGCAAATACGCATAATGAATACACATAAGTATCAATAATGAAGGCTGAAAAGAGTCATTAAACTACATTATCATAAAAGATACGCTTTCGTGAAAAATCCAATCATCAAGAGTTTGTTGAACTTAATACACATCGATTCCCAGGCAGAAACTAAGAGACCAACACACTTACAACTGTGGCCATACAATCATTAATTATTCCATAACAGAAAAATTATTCGCGGAAAAAAACTAAAATAAATAAAATAAAATCAATGGACTTTCACCGAAACGTATAGACTCTAGAAAAAAAAACAGCCAATGAAGGAGAAACCTTCATGAATGAAATTTAATATATTATTCTAGAAAATTAGTAGAAAAATCATGCATATTAGGCAATTAAATATATCATAGTGGAGATATATATAATAAAGTAATTAAATGTAACTTTAAATGACGAATTTAATCAGATAAGATATTTAAGATTGCTCGGTATTGGCTGTTACATTGTTAGGTGTATGTCATCACGGAGCAAACAGTTTCAAATACTGTCCGAGAAATGAACGTAATTGATTGATTAAATAATTAATTGCGCGTGTGTGATGTATATGTGTAATGCATTTACAACTCTACAGAATGCTAATCGTGAATAATTTCGAATGTCGGTATGATACCACATAAATTTAGAACGAATTATTGTCGTAATTATCTTTATAATAATCATCCATCATGTGAATTTTGAATTATCAAATTATCAAATTTTTATGTCATAAATCGATTGATATATAAATATACTCTGTATGTGAGGAGCAAATAGATGAGATTCCAGATTCGTTATGCAGTTCATCTCTGGAAATGATTACAGCTTAGTTCCATAAAATCCATCATGAATGGATCGCCATCTCATCGAATCGATTGGTGACAATGGAAAAAAAAAATATGAAGAAATAAATAAATAAATAGATGAAAGAAGTAAAAAAAACAACTGCAGTATTAATTGAAAATATGCAAAACCTATATAAATGTTTTACACGAGCTCTTATCCACAGACTTTTTATGCTCGAGTCTAAATGACAATTATATATACATATTTATGAATATTAATTGTTTGGAGGAAGAAACAAGCGAATGGTTCATTAATTTTCACAATGATAGAATTTTTTCAAATAAGAGAAAACGATGTAGTTAGGTTCGCCGACAAAAATAAAAAATGTACGTAAAGTAATGCATTGAGTTGCTTATAGTTCTATATCGCCTATTACGTTATTAAAATTAAACTAACAAAAAAAAAATAATACGCGGCATAAAAGTATGAATTGCATATGTTAAAACGCAGTGCCAACTAATTTAGACAATTTTCTCATTTCTTGTTGTTCCATCCCTTACTTATTACCCATCGATGAATGAAATTGTTGTCATTTCACAGCATCAATAACGATTTATGGTATACTGAAAACTATTTAGATAATATTATAATATATAAATATTATAAATAATTATGTACACTATACAGTAACAACGTAAATGCGAATAACAGGAAAAAAATTATTGATTACTATGCATATACAATTACGTATCACGAACCGCGACTGAATGCTATGTCCTGTTTATTTCAAGCATTTTGTGTAAATGATAATTCATCAAATAGATATATGCATCACTCATTTCAAAGTAAATAGTCCATCCCTTCACTCTTCCCCATTAAAAAAAAAAGTCTACAATCTATAACAATAAAATTAATTATAAGCATATAACAAAAGTATGTACCAATAGTCCGCAGTGAATTCTTTATATTAACATTTTTTCCGGTTTTTTATTTTCAATTTTGTACAAATACATCATCATTCTGGCTCAGACCAAGTGCGACGTACATTTCTAATAAATCGATTCGGAATTCTTTCGTGACATGAAATTTCATATTCGATTGTGGGAATAATTATACACATTGATACAATCCACTTCATTTCGTAAAATTTACCACTCATCATTCAAATCAACCGCGTGCATATCTCTCATCTGGTATACTGTACAAATATCTAACGCAACAACAGAACACAAATGCATATTTTGTTTATATTTTTCAAACATAATGATTTAATAGAGATGAAGAAAATTGCTCAAGGACTCTTTTCATGGCAGTATTATATATATTATAGATACTATAATGGATCAGAATTTATGAAAAAAAAAAAGGGGAATAAATAAATATCATCCGGATTACTGACATTGTTACCATATTCATCAATCTGGCAGTAATATTCATCTCATCGTTGGATGGTAGTTGTCGATACCATTATCACTACGATTCATTATTGCTTAGGCATGATGGACGTATATAAAGTACATAAGTGATACAGCGGATTAATTTATTGATCGCAAAACAAAATGTATGAGAAAGTCAGATACAGTTTTGTATAAACTTTACAATTGGAAAAGAATTCCATCATCCCACATACATTTTAATGTAAAAGATAACGAGAATATCTCTATTCGCAACATTATTGGTATCAGCCTCATTTATTTTTGCAGGCCTAACATCCAATTAGTTTATTTATCAAATCGCACATTATATAATGCACATTATGCCTCACAAAAAATAGCTAATCAACGAATGCTCACTAATCGACTATACACATCAATAATAATCAATATTGAACATCGTTAATTCTCATGAACCGATAATAAAATATACTTCGATAGATTGTTGCGAAAATTTAACGTATCTCCTGCATGATTATTTTCTGTTTTGTTCTATAAAAAACACAAAAGTACCGATGAAGTAGCATTGGAGTTCATAATTGTGTCTGCAAGTATTGCGTATTGAAATAAAACGTCATACAGAATACTGACGATATACAATGAAATTTTACATTCACTTGAGATCTGACACAATTTTCCGAGCAAAAAAATTTGATATATCAATCATTAGTGTAATGTTTTTCGACAGTCATGTATGCCAAATTGAATTGAATTGTTACATTTGTAAATGTTTGTAAGTAATTATAAAATAATAATGGAATATTAATCATAAAAATAATCGAATAACCTTGAGGGCAACGAATAAAAACACAGTATGCTACAAATAAAATATTTAAATACTGTTAATATTTTTATGACTGGAAACTATAGATAGAGAAGTAGTTAATCAAAACAATTTATTCACTTATAATATTATTTATTATAGATATCATATTTTTACAATTTTTTCAAATTACGTCAAGCCATGAGCTTTTTTAATACCCTCCTCGGTGGTTTTACGCAACTCTACCAATTCTTTGTATGAATTTATAACAGCTGTCAATTTACCTCTGATAGGTGATTCCGTATCTGCATAATGTTGAATGAATTTCAGATGATCACCATCGTGTTCAACTCCAGCTGATTTCGACGTTGGATGAACCTTGTTGTACAATTGAATCAATAATGCCGCATCTTCAATCAGTTCTTTTTTTATGTTTTCTACGAGTAAATTATTGATATTTTTGGTCCACACTAAATGAAATACGAGTGGTCCGTAGTGTCGTCTCGATCGCAATCTATCGAAATGACTGCAGTCGTTTATTGCCTCATATACGGTTTTGGTGACACGATGGAACTCTGAATCATCGGGATCGTATTGAAGGCACGCACGATCCAAAATGTATTCATATTCCTTTCTTTTAATCAAATCCTGAAAACATTAGAAACAAAGATAGATTTTTCAATCAAATATCTCAGTACTGTCTAAATTTTGATATGAATTAATTTAATCACCTGTAAATTCTCCTCTTGAAATATTTTTGGAGGACTCATTTCTCTACCATCAATTGGAAAATAAATTTGATTCATCCTAAATCGCTCATCCCAATTCGCATTTCTTAATAGACCATTAGGTTCTCTAACGGCAATCATTCGATCAGAATTACGAATGCCATACGTAATGTCAGTGAAAACATATTTGCAAGTATCGTATCCTTGTAAAGCAGGGTCTTTGGATAATATGGTATTAATTGGTGCTCTTTTCTTCACAACTGGGGGCATTTGCAGTGCCTCGTCCATTCTTTTTTGTGCCTTTTTCATTTCAAGTTCAAGCTCTTCAGTCGTCATGAATTTATAAGTCGGATCAGAGATCGGCTTGCCTGTTTTACGCAATTTAAATACTATTTTAGGGTCCGGTCGGGTGAGAGTTTTGAGTATCTGTTGCACTTCATTGTTGAAAAATAATGGAGCGGGATCTGACTCATTCTCTGAAACAATCAATCGATTATCATCAATAATATTGATGCTGTGCTACAATTAATGAAATATTTTATGTGGAGTACAAAATAATTTTGTGGAATAACTTTAATTGATGTTCGTTCGAAGAAACGATCGCGCACTCAAGGAATTGTTGCACATCACTTTCTATAAATTTCTTCAGCAGTACACAACGACTAATTCAATACCATACTGATATTTTTAATTAGTTGCACAAGCTATGAACTATTTCTAAAGCAAGTATGAAAAAAAAAGGAATAATTCACTCCAGATAAACAAAAGAAGTGATAAATATATATTAACAAATAAAATATGAAATAGCCAAACTTTGATCAATCAAACTTATGAAAATGATAACATAACCTTAAATTGAATATTCAAACTCAAATACATATTGTTTGAAAAGAATCTTACCTGGTTCTACATAACCTGTACTGAATTTACAATGTTTTCCAACCGAATTAAATAGCAAACATCGAAAAATTGAATGTGAATTTCGTGGAAACATAATTGAAGCCGCATTTTTCATAACCTGACCTCCGATACCTGCCATCTTGCACCGCTAAATGCTATAAACTTCACGCGCATTGTCTTTGGCTGCTTTATCAACAGAGTTAACATTTAATGGCGCGAAAAGATTGTCAGCAAGTTTCTGTTCAAAATTCTATAACTCAATCAATTGTAATAACATCAATTTTATCCATTGGCAAAGTTACAGTTCCTGAAAGTGATTGAAACCATAATTGAATGTATATCTGCTTTGATTAAATTATTCAAATAAATTATTTCTATCAAGTTGACAATTTGGAATTGTTTATTCTTTTATTTAAATATCCTCTCGATATTAATACACAATTAATAAAATTATCTTGAAATGAATGTTGTTGGAAACGAAGAGTGAAGTTTCAAGGCGTTGATACTTTATCTTGATAATGAACGTTATCAATAAAAATCGATCGCCATTCTTTAAGTTAATTGGCTTTTGATTATTTTTATTATAATTATTTATATTCGGTAGATACAGTTGAGTACTTAGTAAATAAACTTTCAGTTTAAGCGTACATATCCAATAAAGCTATCATTTTTCCTCTCATTTCATCCAATAATATTTTTTCTCCATTGACTTCCATCGGTTCTGGTATCAGAGGCTTAAGATTGTACATTTCTTTAAATCGTGTTGTAACAAAACAATTATTGTAATCATATGGTTGATTAACATTTGCAATTACTAGTTTAACAACTTCAATTAAAACCGAATAATGTAATACAAATATTTCGTTATTTTTCTTATCCCTGAAGTCATTCAAGACATCATAAATAACTTTTTCGATATTACTGATATTGTAACACTTTTCATAAAAACAAAAATATAATGAATCCTCTTTACATTTGATATTATTGAATTGATTCAATAGAACTTTCAAATTTTCTGTCGATCCAATTTTAAACTTATTTTCACTGGCATAACGATGTGACGTTGCTATATAAATGTAACCATTCATCGTTTTTGCTTTTACATTCTGAATGAAAACATCCATGTTTGCATTGATACGAGATAGTTCCAAATTTTTGATTCTTTCTTTATTCAAATCATGTTGGTGAATGTCATTTGTATAATCAAAATGAATTTTTTTTAACGTCATAATATAATCCTTTGGATATTTTGAATTAGAAGTATTCATATAGATGACAGCTTTTTCAAAATCATCAATTTTTAATTCCAACCATTTTTTCTCAATCCATTCTCTTGATGATGCATTTTTTATTTCATCTCTTAACACTTCATAATCTTCTAAAATATCTTCATGAAATTGTACTTCACTGAATTGAATATGATTCATTTTTAAATGTGATTTAAATTCAGTTTCATATTGTGAAAATCTTTCTTTGATTCCTGGTGAAACAGTTTTTCCCCTATACAAAAAGCTCAGAATATTATTGGTGATTAATATATCAGTGCGATGAAATAAATGTGGCCAAATATGCGGAAACCAAATATCACAATCGAAATCATAGTTACGTGTCTTTATAAAATTATAAATATCTCTCACTTCATTTGAACTTTCACCATTTGTAAAAGACATTTTTTATTCCAAATTTTCCTTTTATCAAAGTGATTTAGAAATTCTGTTGCTATCAGAAAATACGTAAAACACTTTGTGACAATTTTATAAACAGGAACAAATTATATGAGAAATGATATCATTGCATCAACAACACGAGCAATGGAACGTCCAGAAACGAATGAATGTGTTTCATGAAGCATTTGAAAAGTCGTGAAATAATTGAAGGAAAAATGCAAAGAGATTAGAGCTTGTCTTATCTATTTTGACGGAAATTTCGATTCTTCATGTTGCTGTTGAGGTTTTTAATCGCCATTTTAACCACATCAGACAAGACGAAATAATGAAATACCATAATTTATTGTTATCCAAATACAATTCCATGTAGATAAGGATCACAACGGTTTAATATTCAACCAAATTCCACCTTGAGGAACATTTAGTATTGCAACATTATCAAAAGTAAAAGGTAATTTAGTTTTTGATGATACTGTTATTGAATAATTATTTATAAGTGTAGCAATGGCATATTTCATTTGCAACGTAGCCATTCTCATACCAGGACAAATTCTTGCACCACCACCAAATGGCAAATATGCGAATTTATTAATATCATTTTTATGTTCATCATCAAAACGTTCTGGCCAAAACTCTTCAGGATTTTGCCAATATTTTGGATCTTTATGTAATCCAAGTGGACTAATAATTAATTTATTGCCTGGTTTAACGACACATTCAACACCATCGGATCCAACTAATTTAAATTCTTGTGTACATTTCTTCTGCAGTGCCACCACCAATGGTGATACTCTCATAGATTCTTTCATTACCAAATCTAAATAATTCATATCATGAATTGCATCGTAAGTTAATTCACCTTTATATTTCTCAATTATTTCTTTCACTTCAGCTCTCAATTTATTCTGAACTTCAGGATTTCTAGCAATATCATATGCAAGATAAGCGAGAGTATGACTAGATGTCAAGTATCCATCAATATAAAATGAAGTAGCATGACAAGTTACAAAATCTTCGTCAATTTCACCATTTTCCGTTTTATAGATATCTACAAGATGCTGAATAAAATCATTACCACGAAATCCTTTCTCTTTTCGAATTTTCAAAACATCATGAATAATACGTCGACAATAAGTATCAAATTCTTTGGATAAAAAACGAGTTCGCAAAATTCTAGAAAGCGATGGCATAATAACCATAATAAATTGTTTAATAGCCATTAATGTAGATGGTTTAAATATTTGCCCACCTATTTCTACAAAAGTGCCAGTATCTTTTTTGAAACATTGTCCATCAATTCCAAAACCTACACCAGCAACAACTTCAGCTGTAAATCGTGCAAAAAGTATTTGAGCTTCAGTTTCTAAAATCCCATGATTTTCATTAATTTTTCCACTGAGATATTCCGAAAATTTTACAGAAACTTCACGTATTGTTATTGACATATTTTTTAATTTTGATGCAGACATAGTATTAGTCAACACTGAACGTTCGTTCTTCCATTTTTCACCAGTGGAAACAAAAGGATTTCGTTTCAATAATGGATCCAGTTCTACATCAAATTCAAAACCATTTTGTTGAAAATTGGTAAAATTGGTTTGTAAAATAGTTTTTATCAATTCTGGATCTTTTATTATTAATTCATTTTCACCGCAATTATGCATCCCAATCATACTGCAATTTGGAATTGATTTGTATAATTCATAATACAATTCACCAAAACTTTTACGTTGCATTAAAACTGGCCAAACATTTCCAAAATATGGCACTAAACTATTAACAGATGGTACACCAAGTTTTTCCCAGTATTTTTGATTTTGCATCAACCAACGATAAACAATATATAATAATATATAAAAAATAGTAGAAAGAAGTAAATAAAATACATCCATGATGTTAAGTCTAATGTTACAAGCTCTGTTAGATATTGCAGTCAATCCAGTACTGCGCTGCTGTTTCTATCAGATAGTGCATTTATATTTATGTAGAATGATATGAGTTGAAGGGCATCAATATATTGAAATTGCTGATAAACTTCACTTATAATAACGACATAACAAGTGAACATGAGTGGTGGCAATCAGAAGGGTGACGATAATAAGTCTTACGATTGATCGATCTCTTTACATAATAGTTCATAACGAGTTCATTTTCCCGTTGTCAGCAATACGCTCACACTCTTATGTGTGATTACATCTCCGTTTATTGACAACTTCATCAAGGGTAAATCAATAATAATTTAACTCTGAAGATGAATATCATTAAACTCCACACATTTCAATTGTTTCAATGACATGATTATCCCTTCATTTGCAACTATCTTAGCACTAGTAATGCCAATCAGCTCTTAAAATTTTTTTACCTCCCAGTGAATGAAAATTGAGAAGAAGTGGAAAGTTATTGTTTTTAATTTCTTCAGCACCTCCAACTACTGGTGATGATCATTCAACATCAATCACGTTCATGTTAGTTTGATAAATAATTATTATATTCAAGTTACTAAGTATTCTTGAATGTCTTTCAACTGAAAATAATTATTTGAAATTCTTTGATAGAATTGAATAAATATGACAAGTGTAATTTCTATAGATGAGAATCTGATGCAATAATACATTTATTACTGTTAAAATTCGCCAATTTTTCATATGAAAACTCTTTTACATATGAAAAAAATTCCGTTACCTCCCATGTGTGTATTCTTATTGCGCACATATGTTTGCTTGGTGTTCAAAGCTAACAGTTTACAGTACAGTTCACCACAGATCTGACCTTGAGACAACGCTGTTGGATCTATGACTCATCAAGCCGAACTATTACGTCATTGTACTTCCAGGAAATGAAGCTAAACGCAGAATCATGAATTGACATTTTCAGTCTAAAGAACATAATCTTGTTGCCATGGAATGGCGAATAGGACGATGATAATGTTGAACATTTTTGTACAAAAATTTAGGTAAAAATGATAACTTTGTGATATCGCCAGATTAGAGAGGATGTGATTTACATGAATATAAAAACAACATTTGTATGATTAAAAAAGTGTATTTATTCCAGAATTGAAATTATGTTTGCATAAAATTATTTCACCGATATCAAATAAATTGAGAACTTCATTTGCATTATAAAATTTACTGAAAAAGTTCAGCATAAAAAATATAGTTTTATTTGATTGACACATGCCCAATTATATTATTTGTAAAAGTATTTTAAAATCAACTTTATTTGAATCGATGACTAAAATTGTACAATAGAGAGTACAAAAATATTTGAAATAATAAATCTAAGCTAATAAGTGATTATCATCAAGGAATTCTTAAACTCAATCGGTTTTTTACTACTCTTCCAATTCGTAAATTCTTTGATAAAGCTCCATATTTGTTTTTTATTAATATTTTCAATAGCTAATTTATCTAACAATTCTGTTCTAGTAATATTCAGTTTATTTTTTTCAATATATTCGTCTAATAAAGTAACAATTTTGTCTCTCAATTCGTCCAATAAAAATTGTTCCTCACTAAATTCCAACGGTCTTACAATAGAAGGCCTGAGATTATATGACTCTCTCAGTCGCGTTTTTATAATCTCATTAATTAAATCATAAGGTTCGTTAATATTTTTGATTACAAGTTGAACCACTTCAGACAAAAGAGAATAATGTAATACAAATATTTCTTTGTCTTTTGAATCTTTGAATTCACGTAAAACATCTTGAATAATTTTTTCAATATTGTTAACATTGTAACCTCTTTGAAAAAAACAATAATAAAACAAATCATCCATTTTTCTTCCAGTATTGTAGCCGGCCAATCGAGTTTTCAAATTTGTAGTTATTCCAATTTTAAATGTGCTTTGTTTCGCATAAAGATCTGAAGTAGCTATATAAATGTAGCCATCCATCGATTTTGCTTTTACATTCTGGACAAAAACATCCATATTCGCGTTGATACGACTGAGTTCAGAATTTTTTATTTTTTCTTTATTCAAATCATGTTCGTGAATATATTTAGTATAATCAACATAAATTCTCTTTAACGCCATAAAATAATTCTTTATAAATTTAGAATTATTATTATTTATAAACATAACAGCATTTTCAAAATCATTAGAGTTCAATACCAACCAACTTTGATCAGTCAATTCGTTTTCATTTCTTAATACTTCATACTGTTCTTGAATATCTTCATGATATTTTACTACATTGAAATTAATCTCATTCATTTTCAAATATGATTCGAATTCCAATGCACATTGACGAAATTCTTCATTATTCTCTAAAGAAATATTTCCTCCACTCCACAGAAAACTGAGTATATTTTTGGTAATTAATATATCTTTATCTTCAAAGAGAGGAGTCCAAATGTCATAAAACCACCGATGACACTCAAACTTATAATTTCGTGACATTATGAAATCATTTATATTTTTTAATTCACTTTCACTCTCACCATCTTCAAGAGACATTTTTAGTTAATAGTTTTTTCTCTTGTCAATATAATTTTGTTTCTATCAGTACTCAATAATATATGAAACACTATGTTATACTTTTGCATATGTTGAGTGCTTATAAAATTGATTTTATTCACCAACGATCTATCGTTCGATCAATATTTAACTGTACGTTACTGCACTAAGAATTGGATCTACCCGAACAGCTCGATGATGACTAAATGTGAATCACAATCAACTGGACATGCCACAAAATAATGACAAGAGGGGATAGAAAGTGGGAGGGAGTTTCTTATCTTTCTCGGTAGTAAAAAGTGTCCTTGATGACTCCGCCAATTGGAATGTCGTTTACCCATAGTCTAGAGGAACGACTCAAACCTGTTCTTCTTCAGTATTTTGACGCAACAAATATCGTCATTCAACAATTATATTTTGCCAATTGGATGAGATGTAAATTAATTCCTGATATACAAATGGCCTCTGTAAAAGTTAGTCTGTCTAACTTGAAAGGTTGTGAGAGGTTATTAAGAATTAATATTGGAGTATGACAAAATATATTTTTATTTGTTACTTTGCGGGAGAGTTGTTTATCACGTAATGAGATAATGCAGCATCAATCTCATATTATTGTATGTTATGTGTCATGTGTGATATGTCATATCATGCTTACCAACAGAGGAAGAGCAAAATATCTCAAGATTGCAGGCACAAAATTAGAATGAGACCAGTGTGCCAACTTTCACATCAATTCATTTTAATTAAACAGATGTATAAATATTTTATAAATTGCTTAAATTTTTAGGGTTTAGAAAAAATATAAATGTTTAAAAATTTGCAAGTAGATGAAGATCACAACGGTTTGATATTCAACCAAATTCCGTCATCAGGAAAATTCAGTATCGCAACATTATCAAAAGTAAACAATAATTTTGTTTTTCTTGATACTATTAATGAATAATCATAAATATTCATAAGTATGAAAATGACATATTTTATTTGCAGCGTTGCAATTCTCAACGTTTAAATTCTACGGAAAATTATTATTTCAATAATATAATTATTTACCAAAGAAGCTAAATGAAATTTCTACTTTTTTTTTCTCTCTCCTCTGATTTCTAAAAATATAGCGATCATAATAATAACGGAAATGTTATAAACGCATAAAATCCAAACATTTATATGTATTGAAAAAAAGGCCAAGACCTTTTGCAGAAGTGCACGTTATTTCACATTTTTTTTGACCCACCTGTCTAATGTGTACTCATGCATCCGGTTGGCGCACTAGTGTTTCCGGTATGTGGTGGATGTGCAACCCGCGATGTCCTCCTGGACAGTATCCCTTGTGGCACGAAAGAGAACAGGGGTGGACCCCAAACAATATTCAACGCACCAATGCACCCCATGTATGCACCCCTCGTCATCTTCTATGTCGGGCCCTTCGACCCAGTAAATCGATTTGTTATCGCGACACGCAATTGTTTTTATGATGAATGTCAGAAAAGGGCATATTCTTCTATATATTTTTATTCATCTATCGCAGTAAGAATAATATTCGATTTTACTGTTCATATTTTTGTATTAAAAAAATATTAATGTGTAAATTTTATTGCGATAAGATTTTTGTGGAAGAGAAAAAAACACTTAGCGATATAATTCCTAAAGTTGTCATAATAATTGTTTAGTTGGAAACTACCTTAAAAATTATTTTGATATAGATAAATATTTATAAATATGAAAATTCACAATAAAAAATTAATTGAGATGAGTACGGGTTTTTTTTTCTTATTTATAGTAAGGAAGTGTGAAGGAAAATTGAGGATAAATTTAAAACGAAGAATTAAGAGCGAGTCCATAAATCGATTTCACACTCGTGGTGAGTATAAATTAATGAAGAGAGTCCAGCGGGGGAGCAAGAACATATTTTCAATTGATACTACAACACAATCCAGAGTTCGATATCTCGGACCAGGTGTTGAACGCTTCGTGTCCTGAAAGGGGATAAACCGTGAGAAATAACAGGCATTTATATTATTTTTGAATATTTTCTATGGTTTGATCTTATGACAAAAACTGTTTACGACTGCTACCCCCAAACACGATGATATTTATTGAATGAATAATCAAATAATCAAATTCGTAGAACAATTGTCATATTTTTCACTACAGCAAAGGAATTAATTTGATTTTCCAGTGAATAAAAAAATAGAGGGATGATGAGCTACTATTTTTATTCAGGATTACAAAACGTCCATTGCATTTGCACAACGCCCAAAGCTTCTCTTTAACATATATACACATGAATAAATGTATAAACACAACTATAAGCATAGAAAATTAAATCCAGCGCAATCGCATTTCTTTTATGATGGCCTGCCACAACTGTCCAATCGTAAAATAACATCTCGTTGTGATCATCTCATAGTTTCCATTCTTTCAGTTGTGCTTTTATATCTTTCCCCCTAAAGAATTAGCACGATTTTATCGCGTGCAGCATCGCACAATTCATCATGAACTCACTCGTACATTATAAATACATTTGAAACACCTATTTCTATATATTTTATTTTGTATGTTTGAGAGTAAACCATTCATTTATAATACACATATGATAAATTTTTTCTTTCCCAGGTTTGAAGTGAGAATTAAACATCCCACTGGTCATAATTCACATGCGATGGTATAGGGGAACTACATCAGCCCCTAATTACCGCAAACTTGATGAACCTTCCATAATCGTTTTAATTTTTTTTTTCTCTTCCATTATATGAGTAGGTAGAAAATGAAGAGATTGATTTATTTGAACACCTGGGTGAAATGTGTTCTTCTTTATTTTCTTCGTTCATGAAAAATTGTGGAAAATTAAAATTTCATATCAATTATTAGAATGTTTTGCATTAACAATTGGAATAATTTTAAGTTTTGAATATTATTCTAATGTTGATAAATTTTCATAAATTTAATTCGCTATTCATAATTATTAATTCTTTTCTCTTTTAAATGTCTTTTCAAATTTCTTCAACTTTTAAATTATATGCGACTGATATAACTATTAAAAATCTAGGGCACAATGACTAATTTTTATAAATTAAATATTTATTTTTTATTTAAAAATGTAAAAATGAACATTTTGTACAAGACAATCTTCTCTAAAGCATAATTTTGAGGATTTAACGACTTTGATACTGTACTCATACAAGTGTAAAAATATAAATTGAATTATAATTCCGATAAGATTGATAATAATTGAATGCACGTGCGTGACACGTGTAGAAAACGTTATGCACGCAGTGTGTCAAGCTGCGATGGGTTAACCGCACCAGCGACATTTGGCCGGTAAATCTAAACCTGTAATTATTAGAGTTGTATATATATACCTTTAATTTTAAGTGTTCTGTTTTCATATCGTAGTCTAGTGCAAGCTGAACAGATTTTTATAATAATATATGTATAATATATCATGGTATGCGTAGATATAATAACACCAATTGAACTAAAACAGAGGTCGAGTGTGCCCACATGTCTAACGTTGACATACGTCATTATTTTAATAAGTAATATCAATAGACAAAAAAAAATTGTTGATAATTATTTAATGACAATTTATGATTCGAAGTTGATCGTTTGATTATCCACAGCAATTGAAATGGACGTCACATGATATTTTTATATTAAATATTCAATCGATTTCAATCCCTCGTTTTTCAGAATATTTTTCTTCTGTATATGTTGTTAATTATTTTTTGTATGATGTTGTGCAATATTTTATAAATTGTAATCTTAAAATTGGAGATCAATTCTGTGACAATTCGTCAGGAAAAAAAGAATTTCTGTGAGAACATTTTTGTTTTTCGTGATCAGTTTATTAACAATTTTAATGGCTTTTTATTATTGATAAGTTGACAATACTGTTCTACATTGGATTGCAAATTCTCTTCAGACTCTTCCCAAAAAATTTTGGCTCCATGAATAAAATAAATGCGAGTTCAAATCTGTACAAAAGTTCAATTCATTATTTTATCAACACTTCTCTTTTTTTTATTCATCTATCAGCAAAAGACACTCTCAATATTAAAACTATATTTAATTTGTTTATGAATTTACATTGAATAATTATTCGATTCATATTCACTCCAACATTATCCTTTTCCTCTCTTTGTCAGCTATGCTCTTGGCTTCATCAAACCAAACATATAGCTCACAATAACATCCCTTATCAGATCGATGAATATAGGCGGGTTCAGAGCCCCCAGCAACGGGGTCTCATAGACCGCCTCTGCCATATCCTCATTGGACGAATCAACTCGAGCACCTCAACTTTCAACCCTGGGGTATAGCCACCCTCTAGTCATCATACCCGCCAAACCCCTCGCCACAATAATTTCTCCGCGCGAAGAGAGAACACACTGAAGTGATAATCGACAGTACAGTTTGACGGAAATACTATTGAATCTCCGCAAAGTACCAAAAAATTCGTGCACACATCTTCGTCTTCTTTATTTTTTATTTTCATTTTTTTATTCCTCTCACTTCCATTGTTAATTTTATACCATTTTCCAATTGCAAACACTCTGATCATAATTCAAAATTGAAGAACAAATAATCACAGTGCTACAATTGCGTAACAAAGTTTGTATATGAAGTTCTCAAAAAAATTATTTGGATTCATTGAAATAAAACAAAAATGTAGTTGGAATTACATTTGATATCAAATTGTGAATGTTCAATCAGTGCAATAACATTTAAATATTTTGTTAGGCAGAAATTAAACAGAAGTGTATTGACATGGAAAAAAAAATTTTTTATGACACTACTACGTGCCAATACTGATTGTTAGATAAACCATTTCAAAACTAATGCAAGCGTGTAATACAAGTGCATACCAAGGAATTTTTTCGACACGTGTCGTTGCACGCGGACACACGTGCCGGTGTTTAAAGATATCCTTCGTGGCGCGTGTTGTCAATATCGTAACTGAAATCACCAGTGAATCCCTGACGTGTTCAAGTGGACATTCGAAGGAATTTAACTAATCTTATTCAACATTAATAGTTCCTGAAAAAAAAGAAAAACAAAAGAAAATGTATATAAATATATCAATGTGAGATTTTATAACATTGATGTTAAATTATCTAGTCAAATATCTAGTCATAATTTTAATTATGAAATTTTCTATAAGTGCCAGTGTGAAATAAATGAAATAAATTGATATATCAGATTGATCAGTATTGTATTTGATAGTTAATTCAGTGTTATTAATAATTATTCATCATGATGTATTCGATGGACAATTTGGAATTGGATATGATGAATCGTCATTATATTTATGATGCTCATGGGTTTTTGGGCAATCCAGTTATTCCATCACTTCCACCGCATTGTGGACCACCGACGGCCGTCGCACTTCCGCAAATGGTTTCACAAATGCCACCATCACATCCACCAGGCAGTACTGGTAGTTCTAATTGCAGTGAACACTATCCGTTTGATGAAAATAGCAGTGATGATGAGAGTGTTTATAGCAGCGATAGGGACGTTCGCTCACGTGATCAATCAAGAAAGTATGATTGAAAGAATTTTTCATTTAGAAAATAAAATAATGAATATTATTTGTTGACTTGATGGAGGTTTTGGTAAGGTTTGAATTTAAAAAATAGAATTTTCTCCAGTCTTCTTTGCGATGGATTAACATCAAGAAAAATTTCTTCTGATTGTTCTCTTGCACTGGCGATATTGAAATCACAAGAATTTCTGTGACGATTCAACTCCATTTCAGTTCATTCTATTCACATTCTAATTGCCCATGACCCTAACTAGAATGACGATAGTCTACAAAGATTTTGCTTTTTATTCATGAAGTTAAAAATAAATAGAAACCATTAGATCATCACGAATTTTAAACATCGATATTAAAGAGAAGTCTAAGACTAACCAAATCTCATGAACTATGATCAAATCAACAAATACTTTAAATGCTTGTAACTAATCAACAATTACAAAAACTAATTTATACTTCATATTGTTGACACTTCAGACGATTGCACGATTGCATGAATGGAATGGCAGATGATGACGATGGATCTTCATTAAAAAGACCTAGGCAAGCAGTCCAACAACGTCAAGCAGCAAATTTGCGAGAACGAAGACGTATGCAGAATATAAATGATGCATTTGAAGGCTTGCGAGCACATTTACCTACTCTCCCATATGAAAAGCGTTTATCAAAGGTGGATACCTTGAGACTGGCTATTGGCTACATAACATTCCTCACTGAACTTGTACGTGCAGACAAGGGCAATGACTCCCTCACTAACAATGGCACCATCTCCAGGTGTTCTAGTCGCGAAAATTCCGAGAAAGTTATAGTACACAGTGAGTATACAATTGATCCTTGGTGACAAATACATTTAACTGATTTGATAATATTCACAACCTTTGCTCATTCAGTTAGACAATTAAGTTATGTTTTTATCCATTGACAATCAATGAAAATGAACAATATCAGTTATTTATTGATAATCTTCATAAATTTTCTCATGTTTCAATGACTGCATCAGCAAACCGAAGATTAATTTCTGTTCATTGTGAATTTTTTATCTGTCATATTGTGAAAATGTAAAATCTATGAAAGTTTGATGAAAAATTCGAGAGCATGAAAATGAATTAGTGAATTCCCTTCAATTTCCTGTTACAAATTGTGAACCATTCAAACCCTTTTTTTATTGTCATAATTCATAGATGATTGAAAAAATTTAGAGTTACAATAAAATTCCACACAGGTTTGAGTGAGCAATTACTGAATCTGATATATTAGTGCAATAACTCATGTGGTTAATGTTTATTTAAATATCAGTTATGACACCCCAGGTGTAAATTCATTCGTTGTCCCCTATGTGAAAGATAAATATTACGTTTTGTCGGTGTATCAAAGCCTGATATAACTCCCAAGCTACCGGGTTGTTGAGAGCCTTAAATGACCAAGTGCACATGTTCATTGTCACATTCGGACTCTGATGTTTTTATACACTTGAAGTTATCATAACATACCTTGATGTAAATATAAGTTTCCAGTTAGGTCTCAAATATGTTCGTTAGGTCCCAAGTATGTTCGTTTCAAAAAATATTATATTCAGACATTTTACTCATCTTTAACACCAAATTAATTTTCTCTTCATATATTTAATAAGACTTCTTTTCGCCAGGCTATGGTGGCAACCCCTTCATCTCTCACTCACTATCATGGTCCAGGAAATCTGACATTTCGACAAACGGTATGATGTTTGCAAAAGTATGGACACCAGAAGATCCACGTGTGTCCAAAAATGTAAGCAACAATCATTCCAAATTAGACAATGTGGATATAGGTAAAATATGGACCCCAGAAGATTCCAGAGCATCGAAGAGTGGAGGTGCTAGTAATAAATATGAAACAATTGAAATGCCAAAAGCATGGACACCAGAAGATCCACGTGCATTAAAGAATGGCTGTCTCAATACAGAAAGAATGGAAATGGCAAAAACGTGGTCACAAGAATCTACAAAAGGTGAAAATGTATCAAATGTAGAGAAACATATGACTCTTGATTGTGTGGTGGTGCAATCATAGGAAAACCTTAATGAACAAATGGAACCCAATGAAAAATATGTTATTTAGTTTTCTAAGTAATATTGTATTGCAATTTTATAATTTATTACCAAAGAACGAAAAATTTGAGTCATCTCCAAAGTTATATTACACTGAGAAAAAAATATTTTATAGTAGAAGTGATATCAATTGAATTTAACAATTTTTTAACGTCTGACAAATACCATTTTGACATTCATAATATTAAATGTAGATATATTGATTTTGGTTACGACAACGATTTGAAGAATTGCTTGAGGTTGAATTGTGGTAGCGTTCCAAAGTATTAAGCCCATGCGTTGATGTAATAATTATCATTACAATCAAAAATGTAATTACCAATTCTGAGACATGAAAGTTCATTAGTCCGAAATAAATTCGAGTCATGTATTAACTTGTCTTGGAAAGCGGTTTATCGTGTTCATTGATTTGAATTGCCCAACTTGTGCGTCACACATTGAAGAATAGTTAATAATGAATGAAAATTATCATGAGGTCTCAAACTAAAAATCTTAATGATAACCACAACTAATGTTATCAATTCAAAAATTAATAACTGTCACTATCTCAATCACTATCTCTATCCAGCAAAACTTTTGACCGTTGTCAAAATCACTCAATTTTCTCCAGTGTACCCAAATTTTACATGAATAATTGTGATGTAATCATAAAGTGATGTAATCATCACGATTTGTATTATAAAAAAATTGTTGTTTAATGTATTCAAACAATAGAAATAATCTAGTCCATCAACTCAACAAATAAAAAAAATCAGACGCATAAAAAAAAAATAATATACGACAGAGTAACAATGCAATGTAAGTAATGTACATGTAAAAACGCAAATATATGTAAATAATTTCACGTTTGTGTGCAGTCAATCTCGATAACGAAATTCATGTGCAAACGTATTAATATAATATCGAATATATATATAAAACAAACTTGCAATAATGATTATTATAAACAAAACATATATATAAAAACGTATTTTCATTCATATTCGCTACCAAATTTATTTTGTCCCAATTAAATAATTAAATTCCACAAATAAATCATTTCGGAGTTCAATAAATTGACAATACAATTGAAAAATAGTTATTTGTGCAGGACTGATAATTACAAAACACCAGAGCCAACCAAAATACAAATATAGAAAGTACAAGAAATTTTTACTGTTTCAGTTTACCTTAAAACGTGCAAAACTACTGAAATAATTAGTAATGATATCCGAATGTGAATAAAAGCTCAGGAATGACATGAAAAAATGTGCCCATCGATATAATTCCCACACAAAATTCTGTGTGTTTCCCCACAGACAATTCAACAAATAAAAATATCCATAAACAATGAAGAGCTTGACTTACAAAACTGTCAAAATAAAAAATTATCATTTTGATTTCATCATATCGTACGAAACAAAAATACTTGAGATAAACTAATATAAAAATTCAATTGTATTCTAGCAAATAACATCCACAAAATATTTTCCAGTGCACCATCATCATCCCTTAAACAAATATAATTCCAACTGTAAACCATCCATTTCCTCCGCTACAAAAAAAAACATAACTCTCAACAATTCATAAATAATTCCTCCATTATCCTTCCTTCATTTTTATTATCATGCATGAATAAAAAAAAACAAGATATAGAGAGATGAGCCCTTGTCTGGGAAATTCAAGATGGCTCCGCACCTGCGTCCTCCACATCAACAACTGTATCAAACTGGTGCAGGGGCTCTGAACTTCACCAAAGGGGCGGGACGTCAATATCGCGGGCGTCGCGACGCCGAGGAGAGAGAGGGAGAGAAAAAAACAGAAATACACTTGCTATATAGCTGTATATCTGTTTATATATATATATATATCGTACATAGAAAGCATAATGGCGGCAACGGCTGGAAAATTTCTCACGCGTAGCAATTGTCCATATATACCTCTAAGCTATCGTCATGATGTATAGAATGCTGAGCCAATGCGAAACAAACTTTCTTCAATCTATATCACACCAAAGTATTTGGATGTGTTTGTACATTGGATGAAAGTCGTTCACGAGTTTATGTATTTGAAAATCTATCAATGCAGATCGTCAATGTGTAGTGCACAATAAATATATGGGTATATAGGTGAATAGTCAGCAATGCAAAAATAAACGACAGAAATTCCTGTGTCAATTTGAATCCCTTATATGATATATTGGCTCTACATACGTAGAAGAAAACATATCGACAGATATGAAGAAAAAGAGAGGTATATAAGATTATATGAACGATGAATTATGGGGCAACAACCTTTGTATGGTAGATAAACTGTTGAAATTCAATTGAATTCTCAGTTGTTTCGAATTTTTGTGGAAGTATATGAAGTGGAAATAAGAGCGAATGTGTGGCCACTTTTAAATGACTACACCAATTGTGTGGTCTGGAATACAATGTTGAAATTTTAATGGGAACATAACAATTCGTACGTTTTTTTCGAATATTTAAATTGGTGTAAAGGTGTGAACAATTGTGGGAAAAATTTCTGGGAAATTTTATTGTGTTGCAATTGATGTATAACAGCCGACTGTTATTTTATTGATGAAAAAATTCTATTGATTTCAAGCTGATATTTTTCATAGTGAAATAAAACTGTGGTGTGAGAATGATGAATAATTAGTGAGCGCATACAAAGTACTACTTCGCATTCATAGTAGAATTTTCTTTATTCATCGATGAATTCTTTACATTCAAGTTTTCTTCATTAGAATAAAGTGGTGTTGAATCAATAATAATTTTATTTTTCCAACAGAAAGACAGTTGGCAAATCCATTTTAAATCACAGAAATACAATTTTATTTCCAATAGACGGGGAAAAGAAGTTTATTAACATTTGTAAACAATTTTGTAATAATTATTCGCCTTCTGCAATCAACAATTACTTTTTCATTCCTTTTTTTTCCTGTATTTTTGACACCATTCGTCTATAATAATCTGTAATAAAATTTCATTTCAACATTCACATCCCCCATAAAATCAACACAAATAAAAAACGATGCAATGTGTAGATAAAAATGTGTCCAAATACTCATCCACATGATGACACATCAAATAATAAAATTCATTTTCATTGTCCCATAAAAATTACGATACATTTTCATCATCACGAAATGACACGACAAAATATTTCATAATTGCCCACAAAACGGCCGTACTATCAACCCTTGATGAGTCGCAATGCACCAACAAAACTGTTGAGAGTGTGCGACGGGTCTCACAACCTTTCTATAGGTCTCCACGCTCCACTAGTAACACACGGGGGCCCCCGTTGGGCTCTGCTGCCCATACAGAAAATGCCCCCTTTATGATATACCAATGGAATATGGATTCAATTACACCTCATTGTCTGGCCGTGTCTATAAACAAGGGTGTTTTCACAGCTGATAGTGGCTCACGAATTACTATTGACAAAGTAGAAAATAGAAAAAAAAAACGAAGAGGAGCAGGAACAATTTTTGATTGTAATGTCATTTGATTCTGTTATGTCAAGTAGAGTAAAGTAGTTACTGGCTACAAAATAAACACGTTACTAATTTGTTGTATTTTTTTGTATTATTGTTCAGATAATTTTCTCATAATAGTCACATGGTGTATACGATTGAGAACATTTCATTAAATACAACTGCACTAGAGTTCGTTGATAATTTTTATATCTAAATTGACTACAGAAAATGAATTAATTATTGAATTAATATAAATTTCGTCGTTAAAGACAATGAGATTAATTTAGTATTGGACGACGAATAAATGAATAATATAAAAAAAGAGCAAATTTAATGTTCTTTTGTTTAAACTTGCGATAAAAGTGGTCAATACACAATTAAAAGTCCAATGTAAATAAATGTTGGACAAGTTCAACTGACTGATTTTTAATTAAACAAAAAAGAAGTTCAAAAATAACCTGCAACATTTTTTTATCCGCAATACATTGAAATACCACAAAGTTTATTTCACAATACTTCATATGAACAAACCAAGAAAATGCATTAAAATTTATCACATCTCGGAAAAGATTAACGATAAAATTTTCTAACAAAGTTGGAAATAAAATAATGATAATAAATTGATTGTGGGAAAAAGCAGATGCTTGGCTATTATAAAGAACCGTATAAATAAGTGAACTGTTGGGGTAAATAAAATTGAAGGGGTGAACTAAAATGATAGTACATATATGTAGGGTTTCTGTGAATGGATGATATACTGATAAGAGCAGGTGCTCGTCTAAACACCTGTGTATGAACGGTCTGATAACACAACATAATATATTTAGAATCGTTTGACATAAACAAGGGAATCAAATGAAAATTCTAATGTGACTAACTGACCACATAGATTATTTTATTTTTTTCATATTTTCCTATCTGTACACCTCTTATTATTCTAACTTTACATCAATTAAATGAATGAAGAATTGGTGTCACTTTTTATTTCATTTTTGTAAAAAAACAATTATATCTATCAAATTTTATGTCTCCTTGACAAAAATATAATTTTATATAAATATAAATATCTCATGAAATACAAATTGACATATTCTAAATTTTTACCTATAAATGAATAAATTGCAATATTTATACTAAAATGATGCTCCTGGCAAGTAAATTTGATAATAATATTAAAACAGACAGACAATTAAAATAATTTCCATAACAATTAAAACAATTTTAAGCAAAAGAATTGATAAAAAATACAAAGTAAAGAACAAGAAACAAAATTGTAAATATATGCCAAGTATGTCAGTAATTCTGTTATGAAGGTGTGAAGATTTAATACGGCGTTTGAGCCTTGAAAATAATCGGCTCGGACGTTGCGGCTCATGCGGCATTATAATACAGTGAAAATTAGCGGACCGCATGAGATCCTATTGGACTTGTCGAGTGGCGGCAAAAAAAAGCTTGAAAATTTCTGTTGCATCGCCCCTTGTGTCTATCACCACAAAGTGAGACGAGGGGACGAGAGAACAACGAGCGACACTTGTGTTGATCCTCGCAGCTGGAGTGACACACAAATAAAGTATTAATTCTCGATCCATTGCGAATAAAGGTGACACATACATGCATACATATCGTTACAATGGAGTGTTGAGCCGCCTGCATATACAAAACTTCAAAGTTCTATAATAAATAGATCCATTTTCGATGTAGGAAATTATTTTGTCCATTCATTTTCTATTATTCAAAACTATTTCTAGATAACAATCAATCAAAATAAAAATTTAATTTGGTGCAAGAGAATTCTCGAAATTGAGATAACGAAAAAAAAAAAAATAGTTCCAACTATAGCATACAAATTTAATTAAAATATAAAACAGTTGAACCATTGGCTCCATTCTTTCTAACTTCATCACACAGAATAGTTGAAACAAAAAATCATAGCAAAAATAAAAACTATTCCACGCTCAACAAAAGGAAGTTACGAACGGATACATTTCCCTCGTACGTAAAGAGAGCATCCAACTTTACCCCTCTCTCTCCTCATATCCTTACACACCACTGTCATCACACTCTCCCGTTATAAAAATTAGGGCAAATACCTAGACAGCTGCACCCCGGGGGTCCATGGGGTAACAGAGACACTATACACATATACAGTAGAATTGAATGTTAATGTTTGAAAAGGGAGAGAAATGGGTTCTCTGTTGTGTTCCTACTTTGGCGCTTGCAGCCCACCGTTAAACCACCCCGCGATCTTTATTATACTGCAATTATCTGTAGTAAACCGTTCGCGAGTGATGTATCCCTTGGGACAATAATGAAGGGCTTGTGTGGGCCCTGCTTATATACATTTTAGGGGTGAGAATATTGTCGAGTGAAAGAACCTGTTCACACTTATGTATCTAATGCGTATCCAATTGATTCGATTTATAGAGAGTTAATTTCGAAGTTGGTCAATAACAAATTCATTGACAATCAAATATGAATCAAAAATCCCTTTTTTTCAAACGAATTGAATCATTGATAATTGAAAAAAAAAATAGTTCCAAAATTGTCTGATATAGTTTAACGATAAAATAAAAAGGGCGAAGGAAATTGAAATTTATCTGTTTAAATGATAAGAATCTGATGAAAGTGATTTCTTCAACTGTCAAAGATAACATCAAACGTCGAGCATTAAATCTGCCGTAAAAACTCGGTCGAGCCGTTCCATTTAAAATCCTATTAACTCGCATTTTACTTTAAAAAAAAAAAGCGAAGGGCTCTCGGTAATTCCACCCTTCCTAATACCGTAACAATGAGAACTGCGACGACGATGCGATAATACTCAACGGATCATAGACGATGCATTTGATATGAAAAATTGATGAAATCTATTTTATGAGTTGTTAGAATTATTGTTCGTGTTGATATGATAGTGTAGATCAGTATAATTAACTCAACTGAATTTATCTTTCATTGATAAAGTGACGATAAGTATAAGCTAATAAACAATATGAAGAATTATAATAAATAATTTTGTTTAAATGACCAATATACGCAATGAGTTTCAAATTCAAATATAGAGAGCTATATCGATTCACAAAGTATAGGGCGAGGTCACAGGTGATACATTCTCACGATCGCCTTGTCTATATGTTGATATTTATGTTCATGTATATGTTTTTATCGATAGTTATTTTATTGTGTTTTGGCAGAGTATTGATAACGTACATGTCTATGATATTACGAATTGAAGAGAATGGAAAAAGATTTTTCCAGATATTGACAGAAAAAAAAAGAAAACGTATTGAATTCTAGAAGGAAAATTGCTTGGGCAATAGAAAAGACTCAAGTGAAGTTCCAGGTTCTACACACTATGTTTATACATAATATTTGTTATACTCTTTTTGTTTTGTTATTTGCTTTCATTTTATTGATTTCTGAAGAGTTAAGGGTGGAAAAATGCAACAAAAATTAGACGATATTTAAAATATGAAATAATTAATTGTTCCGAAATAATTCCACGATTGAAGTGTTGAAAGTTTTCGTTGAAAAATATGAAGCTTCTTTTCAAGTAGTTTATTACACAACTTGGATTTATGCACATTTACATTACAAAATTATGTCTCACATTGTATCGCAACTCGATAGGCAGAAGTGGAAAAATTGTGGAATCATGATGGGATAACAAGTAAGACAACGAATAGGAAAGAAAACAAATAATTACATTGACTTTATTCAGTCATTCATTTTATAATTCAATCGTTTTGTATTCAATTTTTGTGTACAAAGAAAATTCTCCGACAACAATATCACTTAGACGAGGTGCGATTCAATTGCGGACAATCGAACAGCACTCTAGCATTTTCTTCTATCTCACTGTTCGTTTTTTATACATATAAAATAAACACTAGCGAACTATATTTCATCTATTATAAAACATTTTACGTCTGAATTCATCGCCCTCCTGTATAGTATCATCTTCATCCTGCAAAAGTTCTACATGAATAAATGTATTACAATGCTCTGACGTTAAGGATTTAAAAATTTCGTTTTTATTGTTTATTGTCAAATGAAATTTTCATCTATTCCACTTGATGACGATGGATAAAAAATAATTCAACAAAAAAATGGACAACTTATACATGTTTTTATAACAGTGGAACGCATGAACCTTAGGAAAGTGGTACGTGAACTGAGAGAAAAAATGCCAAGAATTTTCCTTGACAATCTATTGACAAAATTTCCCCTACATGACTGAGATGTGATATGATTACAATAGAAACAATTTTACATCAGTGAATGTTTGTATCAAATAATTTACTATTTTTTTTTTTTTCTTTCCCCTTTAGGAATATGTATTGGTTTCTGTTTTGACCTCGAAATATTTATCGAGACTCTACAAGATAGCAAAAAATTTGGCACAGTCAGCAGTGAAAAAATATTCCTTAAAATTTTCATCATATTTTTATTTTAAATCTTATCATCGTTATTCACACGATTTTTTCTTCCTATTTTTCCCTGCTACTTTTTCATTCCTGTTGGCTTATAATTTATTTATCCAATAGATAGGCTTTGCATATATCTAACAATACAAAGTCTTACATGAAAAAACATTTTTACCAAAATGCCATACCCATTCAATCACTGTATTGAAAACATATTTGCATTAGTATTTTTTTTTTGGATTTCGAAAAAGTGAATGTCGTCACGCCGCAATTATATTTTTTATTAGGGTCAACCAATTTTCCTGAGTTGATTTAATCTTATAGAATCATTGAGAAATACTCAGCGCTATTTTCCATCATCGTGTAAGCTCGACTCAAAGTCCTCGTTCAACTTTTGTAGGCCCTGGCAATGAAGTTAACGAACAAACAAATTTACATCCACATGAGATCGTTTCGTTTACTTCATTTTTGTCGTACACTCGCATTTAATCGCATTGCACGCTGAACAATAATCTTCCCACACAAAAACTAAGTGTCTGCAATCGGGTCTTATTTTGATTATGACTCTTCATCGTGATATTTAGATTAGACAGTTCCGAACTTAACAAATCTTAGAATTACAATCTTGATCAAAGTCTAATTTGTTTTGGTTTCGATCATGAGATATGACTCCCGATCTGGATATGTCAATCAGAATTAACCAAATTCAATATGTTAAAGTTAATGAGATTGGTGTCACTTTGTAAAGTGTAATATGCCTTTTCCTTCTTTGGTTATTCACCCATATAATGGGGATTGTTTTTTTTTTGTTCTTCGTATTTCCAGATATCCACATTAGACACACCACAAATTTACTTGAAAAAACGGAAATGTATCTAAGGAAAAAAAAAGAAATCATTTAGATATTCAGTGATCAGAAGTGCCAAAGACCAAAACGTTAAAAAAAATAGGCCAAATCCAAATTAATTTCATAATATTTTGAACATTTGCAGGAAGATTTTACGGCATTGAATTTATTCATGCCCATATAAATATACATTTCATGGGCGGCTTCACACTAAATACAACAGAATTATCTCTACTTATGTTATTTTATCAAAAGAAGGACGTCAATATATATAAATATATTTGCATTTTGATACAAGTAAATCATTGAAGTCAATGCGAGCATGAATTTCGTCACAGAAAAAAAATCATGCGAATTTTATCAACCTGATTATCATTTTGAATATTCTAAATTGCAGGATAACTATCGATAAGAAACTAATTGCCTAATTTGCAGCAACGATGACAATGAAATAAGCGATGCATTCGGTTGCATCGATAGCAGCAAAACTCTTGTAATCAACCTAATTCACAGCTCTCATTTGTGGAAGGCAGTGCTTGTGTATATTTTAAGATTAAATCTTTCATGTAAAATGTAGGTAGCTCTCACGTTCACTTCATCATCATTTATTTATTTCCTTTTCATTCACGCATCACTCTTCTATATACATCCATGACAGCTGTGCAATATTGGCAGTAGCGCATTGAAATTGATGATTCACGAAATTGAATTCAATGTCGAACGCGCGATATTTTTACAATATTTCATGTAGATCACAGCGATTGAATTTATAATGACTCTTCGCGCAATATAGCATCAAAATCAATGCATCACCTCCAACTTACAGACAACAGCTATTGATTATCATTTGAAATGTTCACCTACAATATTATTGCTATTTGTCGTAATGGGCTATCTTACAGCCTAGAATTTTGTACATGTGTGGAATTGCTGTTCGCGCACCTCAATGCCATCACTGACAAAGATTGTCATAGTTGTTAATCAATGCCCAATGCGATTTAAATGCAAATTTGTTCGATAAATTAAAAACAGTATACAATCAGTCATCTCTTTAACACTAGAATGACACACGTACTTTTAGTCCTTTCGTTTATCTTGTGCGAATTTTCTTTCTACATTTTGTTTAAGATGTATTTTCGTTTTCTTACGTTTTCCAATCATTCAACCAAGAGGTATATTTTAGTATAATTGAATTTGATTAATAGCATTCGTGTTTGATGATAGCAAATTGAAATATATCAATCGATTTTTCGACGCCATATATAATTGACTAGGTCGACATGACTCAAGTCAATCATTTCATCAGTGTTATTACCAAAGTATAAAAAGAGTTGTGTGATTTTCACCATTCATTCAACTTAGCGTATGCATTTCTCATTATTTATTCAATTACATCATTTATTTCGTCGAATTTCATTTAAAAAATTTTTCACTATTTATCCACCAGATCGATTTTATACATTTTCGATTTTTGCAATGGTTGAGTGGCTCACAAGAAGTTTAGTCAAATAAGAACTCAATACAATGATCAATTTTATCGTCAAACAGATAAATACACAATACAATGTGAATTCCTCATTGTGAATGAACATCTCAAAATCACGAAAGCCCGACAAATATCTGAGCGTGACAATAAAAAAAGTCAAAACAAATTCCCACTGATAAAAACGAAAAAAAAAATTATAACAAAACAAACCATGGCTTTGTTTAATAAACTTCTGTGTACTTGGTCAATCGAAACTACAGTGGCTACCTAAACTCTAGCCATTCTCCAATTGAACACATAAAACACTAGTTACAACGTTTCAACGGAATTGATTTCATCATACGTGCCATGAAAATAATCATTACATCCGTTTTAATTCGATAAAAAAAAACGAGAAAAATCGCATTTCAACTATATCTTATTGTAACGCGAATAACGCAATAGCGCTGCTTTCTATATCAACGAAAAATTAGGAAACAAAATATATACAAAGTCGTTTTAAATAAAAAGATAAAGAAGGAAGAGAAAAACAAATCTAATAAAAATTATCAATTGATAAGAAATATCAAAACAAATTTTGAGTCCCCGCCCAATTGGCAGTGCTACAGCAATATTGGGAATCAAAAAAATATATATATTTCTTACTTTCTGCTGCAATAACGCTTGTAACGGGTATGTGATAAGCTGTGCTGCATAGACGCATCACAACCACTCCAATCAACCATTGTCATCACATTTATTGCAATTAAATGTCTATCTTCAGCTAGGTTTACTTGGTGGCCCATGGCTCGTTGTTGCAGGTCCATGCGAATGTAGATTATGTACACTACCTACTTGATTACTGGTAAGACTGGACACCGTTGGTTGATACATCGACGACATGTAACTGCTTGAAGAGTGTGGCACTGACCTAGTAATCATTTGTGAAGATTCGTTCGACGTATATTTATCTGATGAAGGCATGTGGAAGAAGTACCCCAACGACGTGCGACGATGGTCGACGACGCGCAGGAAGTAGAGAAACAATGTGTAAGGGTGCTGGGCGCCCGTCTTACCTCTGTACATTCCGCATTGGTTCTGGTGTTGCTGATGAATTTCTTACGACCCCAGAGTTGTTTTGATTCGCTGGTGATACAATGTTACTAGATGGACCTTGATGATATCCAGCGGCTGGACTGTGTCTTCATATCATCAATGAATGGAGAAAGCAAAAATGAATAATTATAGAAGCAATTTTCAAACCATCTTTATGTTACAAATATTTCGGATTATTGAAGTAGTTGCGACGTTTTATCAAGTTCATATGAAATTTAACAATCATCAATAAACATATTGTGAATCACATTCTGTGCCAAATAAACAACAAAAGTTTTGTGATCCCGCGTTTGTATTAAAACGCAAACCGCAATTATAATAAAATTGAATCGTGCTGCGATTATCTTAGTAATTTTATCGCAACTCAATAAGACCGCTGCAACCACCTTCATTAAGAAAATAATTCATACCGCATTGAAGCAGTTGGTTGCGGGCCAGTCAATGGCCCTCTGTGCGGATACTGTGACATTGATACTGCAGCAGGTGGCGACGGATCCGGTGGCAATCCATTCTCCATCGGTGTTGAATGCCCGCTCGAACTTGAGTGTGGCAGATATGCATTGTTCACTCGTGAATCACGATTAACTCGTGATATGGATACGGGCGCACCCGGCGGTAAATCAGGATGTGAAATATTCTGATGCGATGGATTTATTGACGGATGTATATTATTAACTGTAATAAACAAAAGAATATTTTTTACAATACTGTGTTTAACGAGTTCGATATTGCTTTAAAACTTAATTTTCAATTTCATCAGAATTGATTCAAAACCAGTTTCATCGACCTGACATTATTGCGAAAGTGAAGATAAGACACACATATTATCCGAAAAGGTATGCACAAGAAAATTTGCCATTTTCGAATGTAACACTCGATATGTCCTAATGTTTTTTTTTGCACACAAATCTATCTATTTCACAACAAATAGTTAAGCAAATCCTTTGAATATTCAGATATTCGGAAATGCATTTTGACATTCAAAACGATCATGTGATGCAAGCTTATACTTGTCTGTAATTGAAGAATAATTAACATAAAATGTTGGTTTACCTGTATGTGTGTTCGGTTGTGTCGTGAGGGGTATCGCCAATCTGGCATTGACTGCTAATAGGTGGTCCCTTCGCTGTAATAGACTATTCACATGCTCTTCCAGTCGCAAATTTTCGGCTCGAAGTTGGTGCAAACACGAAAGCAGCGATGCAACTGAAATCATTTTTATTTATATTTATTATTCGCATTACAGATGATCACAAAGTCGTCTGTTTTAATAAAACTGGCCCAATAGTCGGAAGACGAATTATTAGATTCATTGTAAATTCCAAATAATTCAAAAACTTGTAAGTAGTTACAAAACCTCATTGATGGATTTTGATATGAGGCGAAGGAACATATATGAATTGCAATGTCATGTATTAAAATTATTACAAATATATATTTCTATTTTGCCCCGTACACTCACTGTCAAAATGCTGAGCCTGTTCCATGAGAAATTGGCTGCCTTGTTCCCACTGTCTTTCAAGTAGTTGATCTAATGTCTGTGGTATAGCACCACCGCCTAGTGCTCCAGCATTAGCCGTATTAGAATTCGTACTCGTCGCAAAAACCGATGAGAATGATGGTGTCGCAGGTGTCGATGCTTGCGTAGATCGTATCTGTTATGAAATCGAAAAATGAGTTCAACATTGTTCAAACATTTATCTAAACCTTGTTTCATCGACAGGAAAAAAATACACTTTACCGATGCAATGACACGACTGTGAAGTTGTGGTCCTACTAAAGCTGTCGACGAATTGCTTGCTTCAGTAAATATTGAATGCGCTTCCAATTCTTGATTGAGCGTATCGGACATTTTCTGCGCCATAGTTGATGATGGATTTAACTGATTGCCGAGCATGTGTGGTGCACTCACTCCATTTTGAAATCTATGAAACATAATTATTATCAACATACATGTACATATATTTGCAATAGAACCTTAAAGGTCAGATCCCAGTCAAGGTCCTTTTAAAGTCAGCCTATACCATAACTTTAATTTCATGATTTCGATCTCAATATTTTGTGGATCCAGCATCTAAATTGGATCAATAAATATAGACTTTTGTTCAAAACAATATTATCTGAGGCTTGATATGATGCTTACGAACCAATTCAATTGGATACGTTCGAGTTTCGAAAGCTCTATTTCATAAAAAACAATTTATCTTCACAAAATATTTTGTCCAAAAATGGGTCAAGACGATATTTAGAAGTTATTTCATGAATGAACTCTTACAATTTAATATCCTTCTCTTCTTTCGTGTTATTTCCTAGTCCCGTAGGTGTAGTTGATACTGATGGCGTTGGAGTAGTAGAACCTCCAACACCACCACCCACACTTTTCCTCTTTCTTCTTCCAGGCCCCGTACTGCTCATGCTTTCAGAGCTTGGACTGCTCGGCGGCGAATCTTTCACTACAGGTCCCATTGTATTTGGTACTCCACTTGTGACACTACTGAAATGACCGGTACCCAGAATGGGCCCTTGAATAATCGATGGTATTGGAGCCACTGTCACTGATGGTGGTGGTGGAGTCGGATGACTATTCCTACTAACACGTTTCGACGTTGTGACACCACTATTTGAAACTGATGAAGCGAGTGATGACACCGGCAACGGTGGTATTGGCAAGGGTTGACTGTTTGATGAACCACGTTTTGTTTTTCGCGTTTTATCTTGTTTCTCAGTCGATTGTGATCTGAAATATAGAATAAAGATAACAACAATTTAATATCAATAAAAGCAACCGCATAAATATTATTAATTTCATTTTTCATCACCGATTGCAACGAACATCACCGAATTCTAGTTTATACGAAATACAGAATTTGTATTCGATGGAAAATCCTATAATTGATGCTAATATTCTAATCGCGCGTTATTCAAGTCAACCAAGTAAATTCTAATAAAAATATATATAACACAATTAAAAAATTATTGCCTCGACTACTCCATAATGATTTCATGTCCAATATTTTCCTTTCCCACATTGAAATCCTTCAACCGAATTTTTCACTCAAAAATCACTCAAATGAAATGCATTACCAACGGACGGCCTAGATTCCGAATAAAAATTCTCACCCGAATCAAATAAAAACCACAGAAAAAAAAACATAAATGAGTAAATAAACAAATACAACTTCACGAAATATGTGATAAAAGTAGGTTGAAACTTCACTTGTTCGCGTTTATATCACTTTCAACTTAATTTTTCATTTGTATCATCTATTCCGATCGATATTCCCTTTCCCCTCCAACCACACTCCGAAAAGAAAACAAACATAACCTCAAACATATATTTATCACATGATATAATGATTCTACCTACTGGCATAAATAAAATTGATAATTACAACAATTAATAAAGAATTTAGTGGGAAAGACGGATATGAATAATATAAAGAGAAATAACAAACATAAATAACATCAAAGGGGCAATTCAATGACAATACCGAAATGACCTCGAGTGAACCGATGTACCCAATAACATCGACTCACTTACTGCTATAAACACTCCATTTTTAAAATAGAATGGCACAGATTTCTAATCAGAAAACGCCATTAAAACTCAATGGACAAACAGAATAACAATTGTATAATCCAGTCCACACATCATTAATCAATTTTAGGATTGCAGAATGTCACTAATTAACGTAAAATGATCATTATCGCGCGCAAAATAGGTTAGACAAACTTGCTTGTTTACCCCCACGTCAGCCATTTTAAACACAGCTCACTGCACTCTCGAATCCTTTTGCGATATCTCGAAGTTTCTCGAGCGCGATTTTGGCGCCACAAGTTTGATTCGGACTGAATAAAGAAAAATAAATGTGGGGACAGTGTGAGGGTGGTCTGCCACACTGACAAAGCGAAATTTAATTATTTGATGAAGAATGAAAACGACAATTTGACTTCAAGTTCGAATGAGAAGGAATGTATTGTGCGATCGAAATTAAAAAGTCTGTTTTTACCACATTTTTTTTCATTGTTTGATATAACAAAGATTCATCAGAAGAAATACATCAGAGACTTTGGGAAAATTTTAAATAGAAAAAGAATAAGAATAGAAAAGCGTATCGATCATGCAGAACGAGCTGTTTTATGGTGATATTGTTGAATCCGAAAATTGTTGCAGATTCATTCAAACCTTTATCTTCAATGAGAAAACATCGTTTCTTGAGAGTCTTGCTATCACTTATTGATTTTCTACCGCATTTATTTTAGACTTCAAAGATTTTTAATAGATATCATTGGAGTTGATACAAAAATAGACGTGATTACAATGGAGCACTTAAATATCCTGGTGCCATGTGTAAATTACCAAAATTGGAATAATTATGCAGGCTCATGTTAGTCTGCTAATATTCTGCATTTATTAATTTCTACTGATATTGCAGAGGTGCGAGCATAGGAGGAAAAAATACAACTTCACTTCACACCAAGATTGAATTTCCGATGCATGCGACCATTTGATGTTATTCACACGGCATTATGAATTGTTAATGCGAAATGAATGGTAGAAATGGATCAAACGAATGAATTATATCATACCTGGATCTTTTGGAAGGTAAATCCTCTGCGATAAATCGTTCACTGTTGTTTATGGAACTAGGTTGATTCTTGTCAATAGCTGCAGTAGTCGTCATACTCTGTTGAAGCTGTTGATAAATTGTAGGTGCGCTTGTCACAATACTTTGTACCGAGTTCGGCAACGATGTGGCTGTTAATGGTACCGATACGACAATGCTTGTCGTTGTTGTCGTCGGCGATTGAGTGACTGATGTTGATTGTGATTGTGTTACTGACATAATCACAGGCATTGTGGTAGCCTCAGTTGTGACAGGAGTACTGGATGTACTCTGTACTGGACTTTCAATTTTCAACTGCAAATATAATATTCAACACGTTGATTGAGTGATTGATGATCATAAAACCTAAGGATCATGATACACTGAATCCCCTTTGTGGCTATAACACTAAAACTTTGACAGCGTGAGAAACAGATTTGAAAGAGAATGACGGTTATTGTCTTAATAAATGTCTAACTTTCAGTCATTTTTGCCACGAAGGAGATTAAATTCAATAGAACATTGATCACATTCACCTTTTTGGATTTCTCCGGCTCAGACGTCGTACTTAAGCTCGTAGCCTCAGTAACAGTTGGTTGAATAGAATTACTTGGCGTTGGTTGTGCCATCGAATTCATAGCAGCAACTACTGAGCCACTGGCTTCAGAACTGACTGAGTTATTCGAATTTTCATTGGCTGGAACTGTTGGTGTACGTGCACCAGTTTTGCGTTTTTTACTCGTATGACTTGACTTGCTCGATGATGATGAACTCGATTTTGATTGGCCACTATTTTTATGCGTCAAATGAGAACTAGATGCTGACTTAACGGCAGCAGTGGCAGGAACTGGACCGGAAACAGGAACTGGGCCGGTCCCATCGTGCCCAAACACACTCTCCGACTGGGTGACAACGGTCTCTACGAAATTGGAAGTCGTGAATTTACTTGATGCCAAGCTTGGCGTATTGGCGTCTTTTGGGGTGTTATGACCGCTACCACTCTTGTCGTCGGCGATTCCATTGACCTCAAGGCTGGGACTAGCATTTGATTTGCTCTTCGAACTCGTTGTCGATGACTTTGAACTCGACCCTTTTCGTTTCGTCGTAGACGACAATGTTTTCAGAGGTATCTCCGCTTCCTTCTCGGGCGAAGAGTCTGACGAACCATTGTCCGCCGGTATTGGTTTGTATGGTGGTATCGTTTTCACATTACCACCCTTTTTCTTGAATGGAAACAGTAACTGATCACTCTTGTTCAATGATAATATTGAGAAATATTTAGACTATATGAGAACTCACCAATTTCGAATAATGATGTTGACAATATCCACAATATTTAACATTGTCGAGATAATTGCCTGCTTCTTCACAAAGCAAACCTAGAGCTTGAGCGCAAGTTACGTGAAATTGTTGTTTACAACCTGTCTTATTACATTGCATGCAAGCCCCAACTGTTGCTCGACCACCTCTACCTTGCTCTTCACATATATAGCATGTCTAAGAAATGTTAAGGAACTCATTAATATCACAAATAGAACTCAACATAACAGTTAATTGATATCATTTACCTTATTAAACCTCTCAGACGGTATGAGCTGTAGTATAATTGGTTCCATTGTTGTAACATTGCCAAACCTAACTTCAGGAATATAAAGTGCACAAACCACATGGGCCCAACCAGCTTGATCTGTTCTCTTGAGTGCTCCATCTCGACTCGGACACAATTCACAACGCTGTTTCATGACAATGTGGAACAATGATTATCACCGTATCGTCAAAATATAATCCTCATGTACAATATGTATAAATAATTCCAATATGTATTTCAATTCTCAACTCACCACTCGCGCACTACGCTCTTGCGATTCACATTTACGACAATACCATGGTCCAGTTGGAACAGTAACAATGCCATAGCATGCTGTGGACGTCAAAAATCGGCATTAGAAAGAAATATCTTATAAATCATGAAACTAATCCAATGAAAATTCCCAACTTTAATCGTTCAATCCGAACATTTTTGCAAGAATCACATGTGGTTCATGAAAATATGATATTTCATACACACACGTGGTCAGTTCAGTCATTCACCCGAAGAAAGAAGTAAAAGAAAACAAATCATGTTTTTCGAGCATGTGTTCCATCAAAGATGTACATTGCTATCCCCTCCGTCAAATCCAACCGGTTGTGCCATCGTCCCCAGTATCAACCTAACCATTCTTTAAGCAGATCCCATCAACAATAATAACCACAATCTCCATACACGTGTATTACCATTTACAAGAATGAAAATAGAATTCAACAAAGATACAATGTGATTGAACAATGAAATCCTCAGACAAAGAATGTAACAGAAATATGATGAAATAGGTTATAAATAAGTCATGAAACAACGTGATGCCAATTGTTGATATTGCAAATGAAATAATAATGTAGATTATAAACCTTGATGAACAGCAACTGTACAACCCTGTCCATCACAATACACCAGAGGATTCTCGGTCCATCCCCTCTCATCAGAACACACGCAGCACCCTCCAAGCATCTCCTTCATGCTGTGGTCCAGTCGATTCGTAAGACAAGACTAGCAATTAAAGCTAGACTAGCCGATGGCAATGGAAAAGTACGCATCCCGCTATTCGCGGGTTTCTCATCCCGTCGACAAAACAACGTGAAATCAAAACCCCCGGAGAAAAAAAAAATAGGGAATTGCCGTTGTTAACCCGTCAATGGGCCATTTTTTTCGTAAAATGCTCGCGTCGTCGTCGTTGCTGTCGTAGTTACACACGCGTGTCGCATCCAATGTCGAGAGTGTGTAACTTATTCACTCAATATCCTTTCCAACCTCCTTGTTTGAATAAATGACAATAATAATATCGTCTGAAAATAAATCTCAGGCGAATTGCGTTAACAAACGCTGGAGGCGAAACAGAAAAAAAAAACTTCGCGGCACGTAAACGGTTTGTTATTCACGTAGGCGGTTCTTATTTGTTTCGCTTGGCAGCCATTTCATTTTGTTGTTGCGCGCGCGTGCGCAATTTCAGCCCGCCATTCAATGATGCATTGTGGGATTGCAAGATCGTTCTGAAAACAACTGCTGATGAAAATTTGTGGATTGGTGGACTGCGGTGGACTACGTGACTATTCACAGTCACTCAGATGTATTTTAAAGCCGTTGATGTCCTTGGGGACGTTTGGGGGATGAAATAAAGAGTTTTATTCTAGGGCGGATATTCGATTGAAGGACTTATCTAGATGGATTGAATAGATAAAATATCATCTGCGGCCTTGTGTTTCATGATCAACTGGAATGGATAGCGGAAAGCGGCCTTGTTGTTTTTGGAAATTAATATGAATGTTTTCAAATTTTATTTAAGTGAATTGTTTTTTTTTAGTACAGATTTTGATCTCAACAGTCAATGTATACTGAATTTATATGGTTAAATGTAGATTGTGGTAATAATACAGAATTTTCGGATAAACTTTTGCTCTTTGTCATGTTACTATTCATCGCATTGTCATATTGTCCCTGTAAATCCATTCACACTCAGCTATCATCTGAGGATATGATTGAAAATCAATTGATGCAAGTGAATAAGTATTTCATAGTTTAGTTTGAAATATTCATCTCCTCCTGCTCATAACAGTAATTTCAAATGAAAAAATAAATAAAAGAGGACTGAATTAAATAATTCGTTTCAACTTCAATTGTGGCTCTTCACTTTTTGTCCTAAACGTCGACCCTTTTTAATCAACGACTGTTCTAAGTTTTTGACGACACAACATACGCCATGTATAATATCGTCAATGTAAAGTAATTGTTCAGAGTCAAAATTTCGCAAAATTCCAATTGATTCCACACGTTCTACTACTCGACATGATTTCTCATGGTAGTAATTTCATGTCCTTTTGTTCCGAGTCTATCATTTGTAAATTTCGTATCATAATCACGATGTAAATCAATTAACGTCACACAGCGTCTATTCAATAAGGATTGAATTTTATGCATCTCCTTCTGAGCAAAAATAACATCTCTCGGCGCACTTAAATCTAAAGAAACTACAGTCATTCACAATTTCAGTGCTTGGTTCCAGCAAATGATAGAATTCCACATCAGCATTCTCTTCCTTTGTATCCAAACAACCAATAACGCTACATAATGTTCTTGAATGACAAATTTCACTTTTTATATCATCTACGTTTGTTGTGTTTCAACGTTTTCCATTATGTTTATGTATATCGGAATTATCAGAGTCGTTCGTCAGAGTGCGCTTACTACGTCGCGAGAAAAATTATGAAATAAAAATTCTATCGCAAGTAGGAATTCGTATGAGACGTCCATAAAAGCTTATAAAACATTTATAACCTCTTTGAAAGCACGAATGATCATTTTTTTTTTCATTCTCTATGATTGTCATATAATTAAAAGATTAGAAAATTTCCGATTGTGAGGTAAATAAATATATTTGCCATGAATTAAATGCTAATGAATGGGATGCTCTATTGCGATTCCAACATAGATATCGACGGTAGTGCCGCCTATGGCTTAAATGAATACTATTTATCTGAGCTTCTATGGACGTCTGTATTCTTTGGCAGCACAATCGAAAAATAATTGTAATTGGCTAAAGTGGCGGGGAGAAGTTAAAACTTGCGAGTGGTCAGACTGTATTTTTTTTATCTGCCAGTTCAGCTTGCAACTTCACTGGTTGTGTTTAGTTGTGGTTCACTTTTGAATTGCATCATTGTCCAATTCGCCCCCGCATTTGTAGATTGCGAAAAATTTTTAGAACAAGAAAAATAAGTGGTGGTAAAAAAAATGGTGGAAAAACACGAAAGACGAGAGACTGTAACAATATTATTTTTATGTGTGTTATGGTATGCTGTATCAAGCACTAATAATGTCGTCGGCAAGCTGTTACTCTCGGAATTTCCATATCCGATGACGGTGACAATGGTACAACTAACCTCAATTACAATATTGTCCGGACCATTTTTCTCATTATGGGGTGTACGTAAATCAGCAGCGGAGATATCATGGCGATATTATTTTCGTTTGATCGTACCACTCGCCCTTGGTAAATTTCTGGCTAATGTATTTAGCCACGTCAGCATTTGGAAGGTTCCTGTCTCTTATGCTCACACTGGTATGATATCATATGGTGATATTTTGTGTTCATTTATTCACTATTTACTTAATTTTATTGTTCAGTATATTTATTTATAGACTTCGGGTGGGGCGACATTGTCTAACTATTTCTACATGGAATTTTACCAACTTTTGTTGTTACTGTCGCTGGCTTAAGTCCGTGATTGAAAAGTAGCATTCGAAACAATTTATTTAACAGCTTAAGTTTAAAATCAGAAACATTTGGGGTAATTGGTAACGTCTAAAAGCATTCGTTTCCAATCGTTCAGGAATTTCACCCGCCAATCAGAGTTGCTTCACTAATGTCACTTCTCTTTTCCCACACATGCATTCAAAATTTGTAGGAAACCAACAGTTTTGATATTGTGTCTTGAAAACGCCGCTTTCATCATTATATTGGCAAATGTTTTGTGACAATATTGGTTTTAACTCACGATGATTCTACAATGTATAAAAATGGGAATTTATTTTGATATTTCAATTGACTGATGATGGTTTGATGATTGATTAGTATCATTGCTGTACATTTGTTCTCCGTTTATCTCACAACAACATTAGTTAATAGCTTTCCTTCATCTCTCTCCATTGCTATTACAATGCATGTAACAATGTTGGTATTCAGTGCAGCGATGCTTACTCCGATTTCATCAAGTTATTTATTATTCTCTCATGATACGGTCAAGTATTTTATTCATTCGTTCTTTTTCCAAGTACTAAACTTTGAATATGTAGAATGGAATGAATTTCAACATCGTAATTGTTCCCTAACAATCTGATTATTTTACATTTGTTCGTTTTCTCACAAACATTCAATCACGCTATTGTTATCTCCTAGTAAAATTATTATTATTATAAAAATCCATCTGAAATTATATTGATGAATTATCCTCTTCACATATTTTTTCTAAGTTTTACGGAACTTTGTGTATTAATTTAATTTTGACTCTGACCCAGTGAAGGCTACAATGCCCCTCTTCACTGTGATTCTATCGAGGATAATACTACGTGAGAAACAAACTGGGAAAGTTTATTTGAGTTTGGTACCAATTGTCGGTGGTGTGGCGATTGCAACACTCACAGAACTCAGTTTCAATTTCATTGGGCTCATCAGCGCATTGGCATCTACAATAGCATTCTCTCTGCAAACAATTTACTCGAAAAAAGTAAGGTTTATCATTAAAAAATTATTTCCTCCTTTGCATAATAATTAATTAATTTTTTTATGAATAGGTGTTGAATGATACTGGTCTACATCATCTCAGACTTCTATTCATCTTGGGACGACTCGCTCTCATTTTGTTCTTACCAGTTTGGATGATTTGTGATCTAAAAAGTTTAATAGTCGAATCATTATCAACCACTCCAATAAGTTATAATGTATTGGGCTTATTAATACTCGATGGTATTCTCAATTGGCTTCAGAATATCATAGCATTTTCAGTAATGTCAATTGTTACACCACTTACATATGCTGTAGCTAATGCAAGTAAACGAATATTTGTCATCGCTGTGACACTATTCATATTAGGCAATCCAGTAACAGGTACGAATGTTTTCGGTATGTCATTAGCCATAATGGGTGTATTTTGCTATAATAAAGCGAAATACGATCAGCGACAAGAACAGAAAAAGGCAACAATGTTACCAACGTATACAGATCTATCGAAAAATGGTAGTTTAACGTCACCCCTTAATGGTTGGAGCGATAAAAATCGACTTCTAGCATTATGAAATGATTTCTCATGATAACTCATCACGATCGTTCCTTTTTTTTCTCTCTTATCATGGACTTCATTTTGTAGTCAAGTTTAGACGAGATTAACGCCGGCCGTCAGGGAATAGTCCAATTCATGAGTATTATATTTTAATTTTTTGATTTTATTATTTGGTTATAATCATTATAAATATTTTTTTGTCGTTGTATTGACAGAAATCGCTTATCGATTGAATTCTTCGAGTTGCAAAAATGTGTTGGCTGATTTTATTTCTATTTTTCTTCTATTTCCAGAGCCTTATACATAACTTAAGAAATGTGAAAGTTTTGCATATAACATTCGGCAAAAGAGTTATTTATATCATTGGAATTGACGAAAGAAAGACGTAAAGAAGGGATGCGAAAAATTATATATCGTAATCGCGTTTGAAACGAGATAGATCATTTATTAGTTAGTTAGCTAGTTAATTAATTAAATAGTTAGTAATAATTATGCTACTTGACGCGCTCAGTTCAGTCTTGCTGGTAAGGCTTAAATTCATCCAATTTCCATTGAAAATTAAATCGATTGCAGGTTCAATCGTAATAGTTTTTTTAATTATAACAATTGATATCTCCGACAGATTACTCGTTTTCATTTAAGGAGAAATATTGTTCGTACACTGAATCATATAAAGTATTAGAATCATCAAAAAACTGCCGAGATGTTTCTTCGGAATAGGAAGTCCACCAGCAATTAATATGGAAAACTTTACTCATGTGCCTCTATTGAAGAGGGAATGTATATGAGGGTCCAAAATATATGGAGATGATAGATTTTTTTCGTCATGTATCGGATAAGTTACTTAATTCCGGAAGTCAAACTGCACTTACAATAACAGCAGCTACGGTAGTTTCCATGAAAAAATAAAATGAATCTTTAAAAATCCATTATGAACATCATTTCAAGTTGAAAATCTCCGAAGAAATGATGGCTAATTATTATGTACCTTCTCATATATCTATATATTCTCACCTTAATATTGAAAACTCCTTTGAGGCCAGTCAGAAGTAATGTTATTATATTATAGTTCTGTTGAATGACACAGCGGATTTCGAATATTAATTCGAATTATCGTTGTTACATTTGCAAAATGTACTTCCTAACAAGGACGTCTTTAGATAGATTTCAAATTGTACAGCAAGAGGAAAAAAAAACGAATAGGGAATACAAGTGTAAATAATTGTTAAAATGTATATGAGATTGATTGAATGTGAGTGAGTATGACATAGATACAAAAAAAAAACAAATGGAGCAATCTATATAGTACATTTATTTTTATAAATAAACGTATGCGTACAAAAATATTGATGAATTATATGTGGGGAGTTGTTCATGTTTGTATCCCAACTGAATAAAGTATTATCAAACTCACAATTTTTGTGTCCATCGAATATACTTTCTACTTCACTCGTTCTATTAAAATTAATATTTATTTTTGTTTATGAAACTATAATATAAAGATGACACAGAAATTCTTACAAATTTTTCGTAACATTTAACGGTGTCAAGGGCCTTGCAACTGTGAGATCTAAACGTGAACCAGCAGCTGCTATCAATGGTACTACAAGACAACAATCGCAATCTTCTGTACTAGTATCATTCACACGCAGTATTCGGTCATATGGTTTCAAAACGCCATCACATGGGCCACCAGGTCTTAAACGATTTATATATACACCTCTTTCATATAATCCATCAGAAACAGAAAATCCAAAATCTTCATAAACAGAATCTTTGTGTAGAGATATGTGAACTATCTTCTGTGCTCTGTTATTTTCGCATGTATTTCGCTCCTGGGAACTGCAACACATAATTATATCATTGAACAGTGAAGAAGAAAACAAACCTAAATATTTTATATAAATTTTTGATTATCTATATGAATTGCTAAATGAATAACTCTTGGTAATAATAAGTTAATAAATTATTCCATTCATAATTTTATCGACTGTTCAACATCAAAAAAAAAATAAAAGTATATTCATTCATTTATCAAATTTACCCTGGATATAATGTCATAGGAAGATCCAACTGTCCACTGTCAATTGAGGCAGTGTCCCATAATCGTATAATTTCTGGCCCGGAACTGCCAACTTCTCCAATTTCACCCCAAGAGTCTACAGCACTGTCCACACTCGGTAAACTTTCACGTGCGGATCTTAAAATTCCTGTGGGATATTGGGATTGTACTGTGTCCCCAGAAACACTACCTTCACTGTAATGATGACAATTCCATGAATCCATATGTTAATTATTTGAAATGACAGTTTTCAAAGCAAGTACAGATAAATATGCTTAAACATTAAATCATTACCGTGTATCGGTTGTATCATCTGGTTTTCTTATAGTTAATGCGACAACTGAAGTCCCAGGTCGATGAAGTAATTGTGCTGCCTGTCGAAGATCACCAGGATCCAATTTTTGTCCATCAATTGCTAAGAGACGATCACCTGGCGCTAAACTTCCTGTTCTGTATGCTAATGATCCTCGTCTAACTTCAGCAATTATCAAATCTTCATTTACTGTTAAACCGAGATCGGGCTGACCACCTAATGGTCGTGCTACTCGTACTGTAAAAATTCCTGAACTTGGTACAACTGGACCTCCAACTTTGTACTCAATCACCAATTCCACCTGTGTTTCAAATGAACCAATCTTTTATTTAATTTTCGTTGATATTTATTTAAATTATTCGGGTATTCAATTTCAAAAGGTCTTATCCGTCATGATATCTTCTTGAACGACGTAAAAAAGACGTACCACGATCATTAAAAATTCGTACAAACACAAATGAAAAATCAATTTGGGATTTCAATCACACACTTCGTCGTGTTTGTTCGTGCCAATATTTTTACGGTATGCAAATCAAAAATTTATGCCTTTGAGATACAAGACTAGAAATGGCGTATACGACCTTCTGATTTTCCCTAGTAATTTCACTTGATATAAAATCATTAAAAATATTCAGGTACCTGAGAAGATTCAAGAATAGCTGCAACTTCTGCTGATTGAAGATCCCGGAGAATTCTACGATTAATAGCAATAATTTTATCACCTGGCAATAAGACACCACTTCTCTCAGCTGGACCACCAGCCTCTAGCAAATCAACAACATAATTATTTCCATCATCAGCAAGTCTCAACGCAAGTCCAAGCCCACGATGATCAGGTCGCAATAATATTGTGAGACTTTCTTTTGTATAAAGAGTTTGATTAGCACCAGATTGTGCTTGTGGTTGTGCCCGTCTCTTTACCGTCCTCGATGAAGCACTCGGTGGTCTGGGTAATATCTGGAGTCGAGCAATTCGACAGTTATCAGCAATATTTCTGAGCAATTTAGCAGCTGCGATAGCGTCTTGCACTGGTGTATCATCAACAGCAAGAAGTCTATCGCCGGGTTGTAGTGCTCCACATCTATCCGCTGTGCTGGCTGGCCGTAGGCTCTCAATGTAGACACCACTTGGAGTCTCCCTCACTGTTAGACCCAGTTCGCCTGAAAAGTATATTTATGAACTCTATAATCATCACGCTCCATAAAGATAGAATAACAAACACACTTCTCAATGAATCAACTGGCTCGCCATATGTTTATCACTAAATGTGTGGTAAAATGTTTGCGTCTACGTCAACTTGGGGTGTTTTCGCTCAATCAAAATATATATAGATATATATACTGATTGGAGTTTACGAATGTGGTACTTTTATGGTGTATATTCGTCACGCTGCTATGGTTGATTAACTAAAAGGCATATGGGCACGGTGGATAATTCGTGTCACACTCAATAGGAAATGAATGATGAATGGAGTCCCAATGCTGGATCGTGAGAGTTTTCGAAATTTCAATTACCACCCTTGTTGGAATTATCATTGACACGGTTGTCGAATTTTGATTCTGAATCATGGAAAATTGGTAGATAAATTGTTGTTGAATTGTAGGATTACAAAAAATGTATGCACGAATTATTACTGTTTCCCACAGAACCACAAAGCACAGTTGAATATTCTTCTACAATTAAAGTTGTTATTTTGAACTCATGGCAGCTGTCTATGAATGCGTTACCCATCAACAGAAAAGATGGGAGAAATATTCTATTGTATTAATGAAGGCAATTTCATCTTCTAGACTATATTTAATGCTTCTTTAGAAATATTTTTTCATAAAATAGCTTCACAGCAGAGATGTTTCAACATGGTATCCTATAAATCTACAGTAGTGAAGCAATAACAACCAAATGTCAATTTTAATGAGTCTCATTACGTGAAATAAGTATAGAATTGGGCAGAGTTTAAATCTCTCGTGATCGTTGTTCTATTCTACGTGACACTTCTGTTTATCACCATTCGGGCATCCAATTTTCTTTCACAACTGTTATAATTACAGTAATTGGCATCAGAATAGTCTCCGGGAGCATTAGAAGTTGTCCAAGTTACAAATCAATCAAGAGTGAATGCCGCGATTCCAACAATTTTCTCTATCTTTCATTCATGAAAGCAAAAGTCAAAGTTTTAATGATGTAACAATAATCATGCTACGAATAATGATGAGACTCATTTCAATTATAAATTATGGAAGGAGCTACACAATAATTCTAAATTTGTACGCAAACATTTTGCAAAACGAAGGATCCTATCGCCACATTTTGAATTTCTATTTTGATGTTCTGTTCTTGAAACTAAAGTTGAGTCCAAATTTGTTCTTAATCATTACCCAATTAACACTTCATATATTTAACGATTCAATTACTATCTATTTACAATGAAAAAATATATTTTATTCACCAGAAAAACCACGTTCCAATTGAACGAGAAGTGGTCCTGAAGTAGCAGCTCTTGCTTCTTCCATATTAGCAACGTCGTATTCAATAGTTAGCGATGCAACTGGAGCATCAGAACTTCGTCTGAGAGCTCTTTGTGCTTCAGTAAGACTCAATCCTCGTAATTCAGTGTCATCAACCGCTAGTAAACGATCACCAGGTCTAACACGTCCTTCACGAGCTGCCGGACCATCTGATTTAACACCTGTGACCACCAATGCACGTGCAACACCACCACGTAATGTAACACCAAGACTACCACCTTCTCTTTCAACTCGCACCTGTGCTACCTTGGATGAAACACCAGTCGGTGATGTACCACTATTCACATCAATATCATCCAATACCAGAAATTTATGTGATCCATAATGAGATGATTGATGCTGCTGATTGTTCTCTTCAGTACGCGTTGAATCGGAACTTGCGGTTGTAGCAACACTGCCAGGACGTGCACGACTTTTGTCGCGCGAGCGCATCGTCCCAAGTCGAAGTGAACTGAACATTCTCGGCATTAATTGTGGTAATCGTTATTTACTTCTTATCATTTTTCCATTCAGAAATATGACTTATCAGCGTCTTCATTTTCTTTTTCCCTTCATCAAATATATGAATTCAATGCGAAGGGATAGAGGAAATCTTGTTTTAACACGTTGAAATTTAATTTGATGCACTAAAATTTAATCAAATCCATTTTCAAATCTTCTTCCCGTATAAAAATAATATCGTATAAAAATCTTTCGTATTAAAGATTAATGCCACAATTTGGACGAAGAATTAACTGTTGTCACAGTCTCAACAATTTTCCATGCCATCACAGAAGAAATAATGACAATGTGACAAAAAAATTCGATGAGTAAGGCGCGCGCGGATTTCATATTGTTGAAAGATAAATTTCCACACATCAACAGTAAAAAACAAACAATGAATAAATATATGAACCTTCAACCATTTCATATACCAACATCCAAGTGAAAATGTCTATAATAATATCAATGATTTAGCTCAACACTGATAATCCACTCGCACCACCAACTTTTATTCAATGCCAACAATCATTTAAGCCACTGAGCTGGATGACAACTATGTGGCGCCTCGCAATACGAACACTCTGTATGTTGAACGACTGAACCGTGTACGCGCAAGATGATGAGGCAAACGTGAACCAACTCTGCGCGACGCCAAGATCTCGAAAATAACCTTCGCTAGTAGGGACGGATCACTTAGGACGAGACGTACTGGATCTATTTATAAATCATCACACACCCGCGCAGTGAAGATGAGCGTTGCGGCCCTGCATCCAACAGACACATTATCATTCGCTGCAAGAATGATTCGTGTGCACCACTCACATCACTCTTTCTACACTTCTCGTTAAATTGTACATCATCGCAATCCATTTGTATATACATTAGAAATGAAGGAAAACCAAATCAATGTGCAAAACAGAGACATGGCAATGATGTCTAAAGTTACGATGGAAGAAAACAAAATTGAGAATATAAAGAAGAAAAAGAAGGAGAAGAGTTTCCGTTGAAGATTATTCTGAGACCATTGACCGTCCTACGCAACCAACAGCAGTAATATTTCCTACCTCTTTGACGCTTCCACTTTTATTCGTACATATAAATCAAATCTTTGATCTTTTTTTATCCATTGAATCGCTACTCCACATGTAGCAAAAGCACTTGTGCTTGCGGTTTATCAATTGATTATACAATAGCATAGTCAAACTACTGACTCTGTCTTTTTAATCCATTAGCTTGTCTTTATAAATCAAAAAATATGCATATGGTCTTTTAGTTTTGTTCTTTTTATGTTGAGTATATTATACTGAAGTCACTGGAATTTCTGTTAGGGTGAAATGTCTGTGAACAAGATCTGCAAAGTCGATTATAGAGTATGAGTTGATTTGATGGAAAAAATACTTGTAACACTTTAAATCTGCATTATTCATATTCTGCTTTTTCCAACATTTTTTAGACTTTTCAAGTCTGATGGTGGACCTATGTTCATATATTTGACACATCTGTTGTTATCATAAGAGGTTGAATTATCTGAGACATCATTAGTAATCAAAAAAAAAATATAAGAAATTACGTCAACCCATTTGGATCTTAACTCATTTGGGCATTTTCTTTTCTTTCCTAAAGTTTTCTCTATCGCTTCATTGAGGTAGCCAACAATACTAGATAATCTATAACTGTTTTCCCAAAAATTTTGGGAAGATAAAAAAGAGGATTTGAGTAATTCCAGAAAGCATTGAATGGAAAACCTCTACCTTAGTCCAAATAAACACAGCAATGCCACTCCTGACAGGAAATTCAGGAATTTTAGTCCCACTGTATACATACAGACAGACAACACATAGAAATGAGGAAACGCGGCCACTAGGGAAAAGTGACAGAATTGTATATGTTGCTAAATAAGAGGCAACGAAAGTGGTTTCTAGACGGTGTAGTGATGACTCTCAGAAAAGAGGAGAATGAGTGGCACAAAAATAGATAGAAGATTTCAACATTTTGTATAAGAGCTCACACATAGATCCAACACGATGAGTAGAAACGACCCTGATTCGCGTCACTTACAATTCTTCTTATTCGTCTTATTCATCTCCATATATTCTAGTCTACATTTGTATATTTTTTTTCATTTCTTTTCTACCTTGTACAGTGTGCAAATGCCATGAATTGAGAATTGATGGTGTTTACCAACCTCGCGCGCAATTGATTCAGTCACGGCTCATAAACACGACTCAACAGCATCCACTTTAGCGTTGGTGTTTTAGTGAATATAATCAGTTGAAAGCATCATCGTATTCAGCAAACTGAGAATCAGTAGACTGATAGTAGTAACGTTCATTCGCAGTACATATGAAAAAATTCGAAGAAGCAATGAAACAGATTATAATCATTTATTTCCTGGTTCTCTATGATAATTTTAAAAATTCAAATTACTAATCATTTCATATTTTATTCCAATTTTGTTTTATTCAAAATCTTACTGAAACCATTTACTTTATGTCTGCATCCCTTCACAGTTACTTTGATGACTTACTCCAAAAAAGATTTGTAAGAGACCCAAGAAAAAAAACACTCGCCACACTTTCAACTCTTGGTGTTAGTCAGCAGACACGCGCAACCAACACTTTGCCAATTGCTTAGGGGTTCTAAAGTTAGCACGCAGTCAGATAATGCAGACAGAAACACTGAGAGAAAGAAAGAGAGAGACTTGTTGGAAAGTGGAGCCAAAGAGGTAAATGAAAAGAGAAGCGCATGCGAGCATGAGTTGAAGAGTACAGAACGCGCGAGGTGTATGAAAAACTCAAGATGAAGAAAAAAAAATGAAATGAATAAGAAAGAGCATCGTCTGATGGCGGCTGATGAGAGTCAAAGAGGAAAGATAATGCAGAAAAAAGTACAGTAATAAATTGGAAATGAAAAACAAAAATACCAATGAGTGAATGAATGCAAAGTTTGAAATTAAACCCACACAATCTTTCATTTATCGGGGTCAAGTAAATTCAGAGGGACTGTATATGGTTATAAGAAATAATTTAGAGTATAAATCGATCGTAAATATAGAATACGCATTGATGATAAAGCAGTCAATAAATGTAGACTACATTTATAAATAGACTATTGATGAAATTGACGAGCCAATTATTCAATAATTGAATGAATTGTGGTGGAAATTACTCGCTGAATTGCCAATGTGATAAATATTTCAATTGATTGTTTGTTTATATTATTGGTGACAGTTAATTGAGCTTTACAATTGTATTTACCAATAGATTATTGCAGTGGGTGTTTTTGAATGGCATAGTGAGGGAGTAAAATGATATATACCTGCGGTGGTACACTTTGCCCTTCTAATTTTAAATACACTTCATAAACCATCAACTATTTTCCTTTTATATGTGTGCACATATATGTATATATTTTAGACTTTGAAAATGCGCACGTGCTCAGCAGCTGCATGAAAAACTCAGTAATTGCTATATAAACTGTCGTTTCATACTACATTTACTCAATTCGTTTCGTTTTTGAGTGCATGCAATCGTTTGAATGTATATACATACTGATAATGTGAATGCAGATAAATGTTTATGTATAAATTGAACATTATTCATCTGAAATAATCTTAGGTTGTTTAATTGTTTAAAGTTTCATAGCTATACAACTTTTTGTTTTCGTATTTCTTACAATGAAAAATCTACAACTAATTGAATATTTTTTTTTTCATCATGAAATTATTACAGTTGATTTATAATTATATTTATAATTATTTTATTATTAATTTTTTCTCTCCAGCTATTTCAAAACTAATTAAAGGAGGGACAGAAAAAAATGGTATTGAAAATTATATTCATGCAGTCACCCACGAGGATTGATGTGCGCATCAGCCAATGCTCATCTTAACATACATTCATTCACAGACACTTACACATATACACAAACTTAAAATAGATAATGCGATAGTAGGGAGAGTAATATTATTCGTCTACAAAAAAAAATATTTTATGAACTCCTGACGAAGGTGGATGGATATTTATTCTATGATATAATATCAATCGCCTGTTTATCATGATCACGTCAGAGTGTTCATAACTTCTTCCTATTTTCCAATGTTTTCTTTATGCTTGGAAAATAAATTTTACCTCCCACTATCGCAGTGAAAAAAAAAAGACTTAATGAAATTCACTGACTTCTCATTGACTCAACCGTACTTTCCCTTCCTCTCATTTACGTGTTCTCGTATTTCTGAAGAGTGAGATTATAACACTAACGCTTCATCACAGCACATTAATTTAATCCAGAATAGGAATCGTGAAAAAAAATAAAAATATAATTCCATGATTTTTTTTCTTCGAGTTTTGTTCATATTCGATTTGGCTTTTTTGCTCGTTCTTCATTCTTTCTTCATATTTTTCAGTCGGTTGCATTAGGATTTGTATACGAAAATCCTCTGAAGACACCCTGGTCCATTGATGATAAAATTTGTTCAGGTACAGGCGTAAGACGCGGCCTTTCCACTGTGAAAGCTGTATCAAAATATTTTGTATCGAGTGTATGATCCAATGCAGGTTTGAATGGTGGCTCCAATAATCTCCTTTCCAGTCTGTCCCAATGAATATTCTACAATGTATTTGATACAGAATAATTATGTATTAAATGTGAATATTCAGTGTGAATTATCAGATATATTATGGCTATTGTATTATTTTACTCACATGGAAGAAAGTGTGAGATTGAATTTCATGGCCAAGTGGCCTTTTACCAGCATCTTTTTCCAATAAAGTAACTAAAATATCCATTGATTCTTGTGTGAGATATCGAGGAATAAATGGCCTTTCATTGCATATACTCCAAAATAATTCATCCTCATCACATCCTGAAAATGGAGACTGACCAGTCAACATTTCATAGAGTAATACACCAAACGACCACCAATCAACTGATTGATTGTACTTCAGTCCTTTGATAATCTGCAAAGTCAAGCCAAATTAAATTTTAATTCAAATTTTTTGTAAATATAAAATGCTTTGCATTCATTCATTTAACGACATAATGACTTTATCTTCGTCTATAAATACAACTCATTTCATTTGCAATAATTCAACAGCTTGAATACAAACCTCCGGTGCCATATAATCAGGTGTTCCACAAAATGTATCAGCAGTTCTATCCAAAAATATTTGTAATTTACACATTCCAAAATCAGCAATTCTTATGTGTCCTTCAAAATCCAATAGAACATTATCCAATTTCAAATCACGATAAACAATGCCTTTTTTATGGAGAAAATTCAATCCTGACCAAATTTCAGCAGCATAAAACTTTGCACGAAATTCAGGAAATCTTCCAGATTTTTGTATATGAAACATAAGATCACCACCGTTCAAATATTCCATCACAAAGAATAAATGTGATTCAGTTTGAAATGTGCAGAATAAATGGCACAAATAAGGATGTCTCGTTGCCAATGTTAAAACTTTTCTCTCTATCAATGTACATTCGACATCATCATCCTCTAATACCACATCTTTCTTGAGGCATTTCACTGCATATACACAATCAGTACCACGCAATTCTGCCAGCAATACTTTGCCGAAACTGCCTTTACCAAGGACCTGAAACAAAATATAATTTATGTGACAATATTTCTCAACTCACCAATTATCTCTCTAACATCAATAATGAATTTTGAATACATAGTAAATATATTGTGATTGAGTTTGAAACTGTGTAGCAGATGAAGAGAGAAGTTGGGACGCGTTGAATGTAATTCGCAAATTCCTTACATTATAGTTACTCAAGCATTGCTGTGACTATCTCTTAAATATACATAGTGTAATGCAGTATATACTTAAGATTATTCAGAGTATGCAGAACTATAATTCATAGCTTGAAATTTTCGGTGGCGCGTGCACGAAACATACAACTTGGCAACTGAATATAATTCCCCAGTTCATTTCTTAAATAACATTCTACGCACGAATGAATTTGAACATTTGACATTCTCTCCATAATCCATTTCAGGATTCAATCATGATGTAATGATCATTCAAAATAATAATTTACACTGTTATTTCTTAATATCTAATAACTAATGCATAAAAAATGAATATATAAATAATTTTTCCTTGCTTACTTTGAGAAAGTTGAAGTCTTCAACAACATATTTTTTAAATCTTGGCAAATTGGTTGCTGGCGGTGTAATGCGACCACCATGAACATGATCAGAACTATCTGAACTGCGTTGATTGTCTGATGATTGCGATGGTGCTATTGGAAAAAAAAAGAATTGAAATTAGAATCATTTCAATTAAATTCTAGTTATAATTGTGGAGGATGTTGAAAGTATTTTTGTTGTATTTTCAATAAGGAAATGGCGAGTGTTGGTTTTTATTACTCTAATAAACTTCATCACAGGCTCGTAGTTGTTATATTGATAATTCCAAGTGCATATGATGTGCTGCTTACACTTTTTGGCCGTGTGATATTCTTCAAAAATAGATAGAGTGCAAAGTTGGATGATGACTGTTACTAAACGTTTCATTTGCAAACAAAAGCCAAATTCACACGTGCATCAAAGTCTCATCACAATCAATTAATTGCCAGATCCATCGAATTTTATTATAATGAGTTAATTGACAATTTTAACAAACAAGTTTTGTTTTGTTCCTGTATTTATTATTGTTGTTGGTATTGTGACAATCTGTTTATTGAATTGTCGAAAAATTGGTCAAGTTTTGCATGATTGATCGAGAACAGGTGTCCTCTGCTAATGCGCAAAGTGCGTGGGATTGTCTGCAATATATATTTGATATATATAAAATGTAAACAATAATTTCACGAACGACTCAGGGTCATGGATAAATGCGCGAGACTTGATGCATAAACTTAAGAGTTGAATGACAATTGTTTTAATAATAAATATTTCCATCTTGATGAAATGTCATCTGGAGAATTCATCAGCCATTTTATCCTTTTTTTTAGCACTCATACTTCTGCTCATTGAGTTCCTTAATTTTATCGTCAATAAAATAATATTTTATATAATCCAAACTTTTCGGGTGTATTTCTGATGCGAATTTGTTTTTTGTAAAATGCAAGGTCAGTTAGAGGTTCTTTAGAACTTCCTGTATAAATTTTCTGTCCAGATTTTTTAGAAATTATCAGTTTAAAATTTCTATCAATTTAGCTATGAACATCTACAGAATTGAAATAATAGATATTTTTTTTTTTTTTTTTTACGTAACAAGTTACTTCCATCATAAAGCCAGCAATAAAACACCATAATAAATGTTTGTCTCTACTCCCCAGCGCATTTCCCGTATAATAATTAAGATGAACTAGGAATTTACGGGATCATCTCTATACTAAGAATACCACATGCTTGCGGAAGCATTGCGTGGTAATCTTAACTGCCGACAATATAGAAGCGCGTAAGAGACTCGCGCATTCGGATTTAGCTGACAAAAGGAATAGAACTTAAGACAGTTAAGTCCGTGTGCGGGGTCATGACAAAATTATTATTACATAAGAATGAATGATATCAACGACAACCAAAAAAGATTAAACAAAAGAAAAAACAAGCTGAAGACAACGAGAATTTAATATACTATCATTATCAATTTTTTCTTTCGTCCCCCAAACAAATCATAAAAATAAAAAGATAAAAAAGTTAAATCATCCACGCATCTATTCAAAAATATATTTAAATGCAAAAGGCTAATTATGTCCGGGTGCCAAAGAGGGATAATTGTATGAGGCCGCAGTAACAGCTGACGAATTTGAAATAAACTATCCAAGTCTCTCATGTGAGAATAATTTTATATACTACCTCAATTTGGATATAAATTTGGCACACTTTGCAAATTGATATGAAAATTTTTGTATTAATTTAACGATGTATAATGAATTATCTATATCCGCATAATACAAATCACATTTTTTTATTACCAACCTATGATTCTAATTAAAGCGTGCGCTATTTAAATACCTCGCATAAAATAAATGAATATAGGAAACTCGAGATAGAGATAGAGTGTGAGGAAAATGCTTTTTTTAAACACACAGTTTTTCCCCAGAGTCACAATTCAATGTTATTATTTTCAAATCTTTTTTCCTTCGATACAAAAATAAACTAGAGATACTCAGAGATAAATTCTAGCGTGAATTGGTTTAGCTTTCCTTCTGAATAATTATTTTTATTTTACAGTTAATACAGATATTTGGTATAGATGATAATAATTGATATGAAATTTCTTTTATGAGATTATAAAAATTGATTCATACCCACAATATCAGCGTTATTATCTTCACTAAATATTCGCGATGATTGAATGATAACGTTGGCATTACGCGGTGCTAATCTACGACGATCATACTTTCGTGAGCGCATTCTATAGATATTGTTTGCAGTTTTTATTTACGAAATTCACTCTCGTGTAAATTACAGATGACCGTAACGTGGAAGCGACAGTGCAATGCTGGCAGTAAATGAAACGCGCGTCTACCAATCTTCACTGTCTTTACGAATAAACTACCTGACGTCATGGACTAAACAAACAAGAGTATGTTAAAGGTAGTGGTGGAGTTAGAGGGAAGAGGGAGACAGAGAAAAGTATATAGAATGATTGGTAAAGACAGACACATCGACAAAAATAGTTGGGCATCTATGCGCAGGTTTTTGGCAAATATTGTAAGAAAATTTGTAGTGGTAACAGAGAATATTCAAAAATTTACATTACAGACACGCGACTTTCTACGTCATGTTTATCCAGAGATAAACATTATTGAGCTCAATCTCGCGATGATCAATGTAATGGATCCAGAGTTCTTTGGACTCTTCAATTTAACAAGTGAATGATTGAGTAGGAGACTGTTTTTCTGGGCTCACGTTTGGCATTCCTCTTTCGCGACATTCATTCAGCAGGACTCTTCATAGTAAAACATTTTACTAACTATCCCACCCAAATCATTTATTTCCTCAATATATAAATATTTGTGAGCAATCGAAGACGTTAAGAATTAATCAAATTTTATGACACTGATTTTGAAATGTTCTAATTACGAATTAGAATATTTAATTTCATTCAATTGATTCACTAGTCGCAGTTGATTTTCCTAGAATTTATTGCTGTGTTGGAATCAAGAGAAATTGGACAAATATTGAATATGAAAAAAGGATTTTAGTCGGTATTCAATCAACGCCATATCTTGGAATAAAAATTGAAACAAAAATTAATAAAATCATCTTACATCGATTTCCTTCACCAATTTTATATGATTATTACAAATTCTTCTCATCAATCATCACCACCATTTTTCAATCTTGTTCAATAGTTCTTACCTCGTTTGAGTGCTTGTAATGCCTCAGCAACGAGCTTTTGATTAAGTCCACATAAATTGCCAGTGAGTTTCTCGCACTTTTTGTGACAGGCCATGTCACAATCTATTTATCATGTACCAAAAATAAAAAAATTAGAATAAAAAATAAACATACCTTTCTTGAAAATAAAAAATGAATTTATACGTCGAATCATCAGACAGCGTAACGATATTTCTTTTTTTTTTTTTTCTATTCTTTCTTCTATATTTTCTATCGTTTTCTTTTCACGTGAGCTAAATCATTTGGGGTTCGGCGTGCGCGAATCAGTTTATATGTGCAAGCGAAATTACTTCTAAGATGTTAGTATAAAGTATGAAAACATTAATAGAACAGAACACGTGTTACATGAAACTAAAATAACATGCAAATCCCATGGAAAATAGGCAAAAATAACAGTCCATTAAACCTTTATCATAAAGACACAATTTTAGTAAGTCGAATTGTTTCACAATCAATAAAACTTTCTTTATAATATTCATAATGAATAATTTGATTGTAATAAGCCAAAACGAACATCTGAAATGACCCGCGTGTTGAAAAGCAATACTGCACATTGAATTATCTCAGTGCGCAGTTTTTCATTGTCAAAGTACATAGTAATACAAAAATAAAACGTCTATACATACATATATACAACATAAATGCCAAATCAATCATGAACAATCGACAAAATTCTGGCAGCATTCCAATATTTCACTGGCGTCATTCATACACTTGGAATAATATTTCATGCTTTACTATACCTCTACAACACTATCAAACATTTATTAAACCAACAATTTGTTTTCTATTCACTTCAAACAATCAACACAAACAGCCACACGTGAATAAAGTATATTAACCAGTAATAATGAATATAAATCAAACATGAAAAGTATAAATGGAATTGAAACACAAAAAATCACAACATGAATGAATGAATAAATAATAAATGTACTCGAGAGTCTTGGTGATCCATCAAAACCAGAATCATTGCTCCTAGTAGATGATATCCTCTTTTGTTCAGCCTCATCCTCAACTTCAGTAGAATTACTACGTGTACTCTCAGCCGTACCAGTGCTCTGTGTACTTGTGGTGCTTCCAGTACTGTCACTGCTTGCTGATGGTGTTCTTGTTGAATGTTTACGTCTCTTAATTTTAGCACGTTTCACTTTTGATAAATCACGAGGTGTTGCAGTTAGCAATGATGCTGGTGTTGTGTAGAACATCTTAGATAGTTCAATTGGTCGATGTTTTTTCGGTGAATTTACTGGACTGACTTTTGGTGTTGTAGTGAATAATCCAGGTTTTAATGTTGTGTCAGAAGAATTTGATGATCGTTCCTCTGGTATTTTTCGTATGATTGTACTCTCAACGCTCTTCGCACTCGACTTCTTTCGGCGTCCCAACTTTTTCTTGCCTGAGGTCTGTGGACTCGCGGTCGTGGATCCCACGGCCTCAATTACAGTTTCATTTGTGGATGACGCGACCTCTTTACCATTTAACGTTGTGAGATTTGGACTGCCATTCCACTTAGACATATTGAGACTTATATCTGGTTCATCTTCTTCGTTTGTTGGAGTCTTTGGTTCATCTTCATCGTCGTCGTTGTCGTCATCATCAACTTTTTCGTCATTGACATTTGTTTCGGGAATATGTAGTGGTTCTAATATTTTTATTGTTGGTACTGATGTGTCACTGGTTGGTTTTGGTGATTCTGTTGATGAACTTTCGTTGATTTTGATGTTTGTTACTACGATATCAGGTTCATCAAGGGACTTTTTCTCCAAGGACAGAAGTTTTGCAGCTTTTTTTGCATCCATGATTTTGTTGTTTTCTTGATTATCAACCGTTTTTACTTTCACTGGTTCTTCTAAAAGCGTCTCGAGTTTTTTTATTGTTTTATTAGACTGTGAGTTCTTTGAACTTTTAACGTCTGTGTTATGTTTGAGTTTGTCAGGCGTCGCTGTGTCAAAAATAATTTCCGTGGTCCTCTCCTTTTTTTCAGTTTTCACTGGTTTCTCACTGCATTTAATTTTTTTCTTCTTTTTCACAAGTAATCCCGTGTATAATTTTGGTGTGGGTGTATCTGGTTTCACGTCGTCAATTGTTGGCAATAATGCTGGTGTTGAATTCGTTAAAGTTTCATTTGGAAGTGTCTTTTCCAAATTATTCTTCGTTTCTTCTATTTTCGATGGTGTTATTTCCACTGATTTGATTTCGCTCCAAAAGTCAACGTCTTCCACAGAATTTCTAGTGAACTTGTTAGATGATGTCTCGTGTTTTGATTGTTTAGGCTCTTCATGGAGAGTTGGCAGAGATTTAGGAGTGACAACTTTTGTATTTTTATCATCTGCATATGACGTTTCGCTAATTGATCTTTCGCCACTTATATCTAAATTCTCAGGAATACACTCAGTAATAGCTGACGCAGTACTTGTATGTGCGCAAATCACTGCATCATTATCTTCTTTCGCAATGTCAGGAGCAATTTCAGATTTTAATTTGGATTCCTCTTCACTTTCAAGAGACGAGCTTTTAGAACTTGAAAATTTATTCTTCAATTTTTTTTCGATATTCGGCTTTACTTTCGTCTCATCATCACATTCGAACGAGGAGCCTTTAGAATTTTTAAGTAATTTTTTTTTAACTTTATTTTCAGTTATTTTTATTATCGGCTCAATATCCAACGAACCGATTCCACTATCAGTTGATGAATCTTTCAACTTTGTTAAGTATTTATTTTTTGGTTTTACTTCTGGAACGTGATCTGGATGTAAAATTTTAGACGTTACTTCAATATCCTTAGAGTTGTCTTGCTCATCAACATGTCCAACGTCTGTCACGAAACTTGTGTCCAATGTCTTTAACAGATTCAACGATTCCCCCGCTTGCGTATCAATTTTATCATCAATTAAACCGATTCTCCCAGTTTCACGCTGATCAACTAAATTTATTTCATCTATCGTTGAACGAATCGAATTCGCTGAATTATTACTGTCAATTATCGTTACAGGTCTATCAATCTCACTTGAATTCTCTATCACAGTCGTAAAATTCTCTTTTTCCGGAACGCTATCTTCAAAATTTACAAATATATCCTTCAAGTCATTAGATTGATTAACGCTCTCATCAATCTTTTCATTTATAATACTTTCACCAGTATTTTCCTCGTTGAATCCATTATCGAGTAATTTTGTCGGCAATTCATATACTAAATCACTTTCATGATTAATTGTCGTTGTCGCAATTGGCAAGCTCTCACATTTCAACTCATATCGTTCATTTCTAACTTGGTTCTCTGGACTTTTCGTTGAATTTACGTCAACAAGACCTTCTCCTTCATCACCATCCAATGTCTTTTTCTTCCTCTTCTTCTTTCTATCCGCCTTCTTTTCCCCTTCACGAAAATCCCACGTTGAATTTTTTGCCAAGGATATTGTCTTGTTACCCTTCACTGAACTCGTGCTCTTGAAATCCTCTTGGCTCACTTCCCGCAACGAAGACTCACCAATCTCATCACTACAAACTGGTTCTCCACAAATTTTCAAGTCTTCTTTACTAACTTCATCAACATTTATACTCGTACATGCGATATTAAGGGAATTATCTACAAGACATGGTAATTCTGATACAATCGTTGAATCTTGCTCGCGCTCACTGACACCAATCAATTCAATCAAATCATTTTGCATTACCTCATCTTTCACCCAACTACTCCCTGTCTCATCATCTCCCCTACTATTATTCGTATCATCAGCGACTTTGACCTCCACATCACCGTCAACATTATCTTTAGATTGATCTTTGGCAAGTTTTAATGCGCCATCATCATCATTAGCTGTCGAATGATGCGCCTCAATATTGTCTGAATCACGTTCATTAACGTCATCAACACTCGACTTTCCAATTTGTGTTTTGAGGGTCAAATAAACGCTATTACGTGCATTATCACGTACATAAGGCTTCCTTGCTGGCAACACAACTATTTCTTCTGCATTTTCCAATGATTTGGTAATTGATTTTGGTGCTGGTAATTTAATACTTTCTCTGTATTGTTCCAAACGTTTCTCCCGCTCGCTGGCATTGAGTAGAAATGTCGATAAATCACCGACACTATTGCAAGCTTCGACTTTAAACATTTTCCCTTTATTTTCACTCTCAGCTGCTGGTACTATGAGCGATGAAGGTTTATCCTGAGGCGGTGATGGTTTGTCTGTGGTCTTCTTACGTTTTTTCATTTTTTTCTGTAATTTTCTCTTGCCCTCGATGACATTATCATCGTCATCTGATTCACTGCTCGATGTTTTTTTCAACATTCCTGATGCACCTCTCACAACATTTTTGTGTATCAACGTACCTTTACGTGTTTCAACTTCAATTTCTGCTTGCTCTTCAGCAACAAGATTGTCTAATACTTCAGCTTGAACTTGTGCCATAGCTAATTGTCGTTCAAGTTGTTCAGGATCCACTTGAACATCAGCTGACGATCGTCTGCGTGTCATCCTTCGTGTAATACGTTTTTGAATAGTTTCTTGATGTTCATCAGTAGCTGGTAAAATTGATTGTGAATTCATTTGCCTGTACATTTTCATTTTGATATCTTCAGGACTCAACTTTTTGTCCTTGATGAGAAATTTTTCAACCAAAAGTTCACCCACCGTTTTCTCCCGTCTTTCAACATGATCACGAAGTGTTGGATTGTCTTTTAATGCTTGCGAACGTATTCTTATCGTTGGACGATCACGTCGTAAACGAGTGCCTTGATGGGAATGATTGGATTGTAGTATACGTGGTGTTGAAACATCAATGTCAGCTGTGTCGATAACACGTCTTGGTCTACATGGTAATACCACTGGTGAATAGCGACGATATGTGCTCAATGGTGATTCTGATATTGTTGATAAGTGTGGTGCATACCTCAATGGTGTGTGAAGCCTGCAGAAAAGTTCATGATGTAATTTTACAAACGATATTCATAATTAATGTTTATCTAGATGAGGTCAGTCTTTAAATTGATGAAAATTAAATGATATTATTTTATTTTGTTGTATATGTTTGAAACTCTATTTTCTTTTGTATTTCTAATCAGATATTTATCTCCAGAAATATTTCAGAAAGTTGTGAATGAATTGAATGTAGTTTGGGCACAAATATTGAATGTATGTGATGTTATGATGATAACCACCAGCTTTTCTATATCATTTGCAGTTTCTCTCTAACTTGAATTTCATGTTGATTTTTCAATGAAAAAAAAATGTGTTTTTGTTACGGCATTTCATCATTTCTCAAGTTAAAGAATTATTTTTCTATGTCTTGAAGGAAAGAGACTACGCAATCACAGATTGCAGTAGAAATTTTCAACTTTTAGTGGCTCAAATAACTTTCTTAGATCATCATGAGTACTATGAACATGAAATCTATTTCCTCAGGTTTTATGACACAATTTCTTCATATCATAATCTTAAATATATTTTCTTTAATTCATCTCTGAGTTGGTGATCAAATCAAATGTAAATACATTTTCGTTATAAAATTTTACATTTCGTCTGTTAATTTTCTGTTAAATCAATCTGAACTATTACTGACACGAACAAAATCCTCCCAATTCATTTTACATAAAACACAAAAATACAAATGTGATAATAAAGAAATAAAAAAAAAACAAAATTTATAGATATCATTGGTTGTACACACAACAACATTTGGATTGGTATAGTTGGAAGCTTTTCGTGATTCAACATCTCAAATAAAAGAAAAAATAAAATCGAAAAGAAGAAAAAAAAATCAAGCAGAAAGTTTATGCTGTTGAAAATCGAAAGACTGACCTCTTAAAAATACTATATAAAAATAAACATTTTATATATTGACATTTCGCATTCATACATCGTTACATCTCCCATTTGCAATGGAACAAGACCTTGAACGCATTTCTTTTTCTTTCTAGACTATCACGCGTCTCTATATAATTACTATTGTGCTCAATATTTTTTTTTGCACAATATTATTTATATGTTTATATACATATGTATATATATAAATATGTGTGTAAGTGTGTAATATAAATGTTAGCTAATTGTATGGTGCAATATTTTCCCTATGGATTAATTTATTGGGGCCGCGATCGATGATATAAATGTCGATCATTTGGCAATCGTCCAATTATTATTACTCTCATCGTAAAAGCGGATGAGAGATAATAGTCAAAATGTATTTTTCTTTTTCTGTTTTCTTCTCTTATTCCAAACATTTTTGTACCATCAAAAATATATTCTATTTTAAAAGCCTACTGCTTCCACCCTTCAAAAATTCACCCTGTACTGAAGTTGATCATTGACAGACTTCATTTAAAATATTTCTCCCCTCAATTTTCTGATTTTTATGGTCGACTGATGAAAGTTGACAGTAAAAATCGTAAGTAATCAAATGGGTATAAGAGCAATTTCCGAAGATGAAAGAATACCATTGGAAAATTAAAATAAACACACCGGAAAATTATCATATATTCAAAAACACTTTTTAAAAAGAAACTACTCCAAAATGACTTTTAAACGTTTGATATTTAAATGCGTCTGACAATAAGTCAAAAGAATTGTAATAGTACACAAAATTTAAAGAAGCAAATTACAAAGAAAAAAATTAATTCCTCTATCTATTTCGTTTTCAATTTTCCTTCTTTTACTTTGTTCTGACTTTTATCTACATCGATTAATGTCAATACATAAAAGTGGCGGTACGTTTTCAAAGGGATTAATGGTATGAATGCTGAACCGAGGGTTGAATGTAAAATATTCACGAGTGTTGCAGTTCAATTGGAATGGTATATCGTACAAACAAAAAATAATTAAATAAAAAAAGTTAAGCTTGGTGTGTCTCGCGCTAATTCTATTTGTTGTTTTTTTTTTTTGGCCGCGCACCAAGCGATTATTGGCCCCCAGGGTAGTGTTTGTACTACTAGCCAAACTTATCGAGAACGTTTGGACGACTTCAAAGTTGATTGTACAGCGCAATTAATTAAGAAAGCTTACATGTATAATTTGCAACCAATTGATTTACAATAGTTAACGAGATCACGAAACAAGATATATATCTTAACACGCGATCTATGACGTCTACGCGTGAATGCCAGAGGCTCTCGTTTATTTTAATGCAGTTACGTATTAGCCGGGCCGGAAGTTGTATACGAAAGAACACTTGTTAGACTCGATTAAAGATTGAGGTTCACAAGTTGTCGATCGATATATTTCCATGCAACATTTTAAATTTAAAGTTCCATTTTATCGTTCAATTTAGCACGAGCGAAATAAATATATAAACATGACTTATTTTTTTTTTTTTTGCAAAACAAAACTCTGATTCAATGTATAAATAATTACTTGCCAAAAATTAATTTCATGCGTAAAATTTGTTTTCCGCTAAAACTTTTTTTCTTTCTCGACCAAAAACCGATCTCATCATCCAACATATCAAAACAAGACAGTTTGTATTTCGCAATATGACAGTGATTAATGTTTTGTCTTCCCATCCCACATTTCTACCAAAAATAAAAAAAAAATAGAAATAGAAAAAAATAATTCAATTACTCTGTTCAAGGATAAAATAATACTTTTAACGTACCACTGATAAAATGTTATACCTCGTTCAATATTCGTACTCTTTTCTTTTTTTTCTTTACCACTCGTGCCAGGACTTGTTTTTTTTTTATTTATAATCCATCGTACAGTGATCGAACGAAATGAATGATTCACTGTCGTATGTCACTCACACACACATATATATACATATTCACATTCTCAGGTAAGAATATATATAACAAAACGAAATTTCAATCATTCCTTACCGTCCGGTGCCTGTCATAAGTGAGCTGTGATTGGCAAATGGTCCGCCACCGTAATAATACGGAATGCCATCTCCATAGTACGACATCCTGATTGATATTTAAATTCTCTTTCTTTCCAATCTTCTGATTATTAATTAAAACAATTGCAAATAATTTAATTTAATTTTGTTGAATAGATGAGAAAGAAAAAAGAATTTAATACAATAATAAACAACTTGTGATACAGATGAAATTTTTTTTTTATCTCGTTGATTTCACTGAACAAATAATAATTTATTTTTGATGATGTCGCGAGAGATTATACCGGGCAACTCAGGTGCGACCAGAGAGTTAACCGTTCTCACGGTTCAGGGAGCCAAGACCGACTGAGTTTAAGCCAGCGACCCAAGTGTAATAATAGAATTCTAGTATATGAGGCTTCCTAGCATGGCTAACTATATACGCAGAACAAGCCAAGACTCTAATAACTGGCCAGTTAAAACTTACCGCCGTTGAATTTGTAATTGCATCAAGAATAATGCTAGCAAAAAGCTGGTGAAAATTTTACATCCGCATCCATGCACATGCATATGTGTGCCAATATAACATTAAAAGCAAGTATAGGTATAGATGTGGTTTAAATGAGACCGCATCGGTCATTGTGTGACGCGCATTGAACGTCAGGAACGTCAAAAGTTTGCTCCCGCGCCAAATTCTTTATCAGTCTGCATTCAATATATATATTTGTGTATGAATATATATTTTAAATATATATATATGTATTTCTGTCTGATTGATTCGTAAACGTATAGAAGTATGAATAGTGGAATTCACAATTGTAATTTAGGAGGAGATTGGTGTAGATTTGTAGCTGTATATATACAAAGAAAGAAAAGGGTTGTTGAATTGAGTAGTGCATTTTTGAATCAAGAATTTTCATTTGTGGAATTAAATATTTTTGAAGTATTCAAATAACTTTAAGTTGTATTTTATTTGGATTGAATATCGTTGTTATAAACAATCAATACTAAACCCAAATGTATTTTATGTTTATGAAAACAAATCTTATCCTTTTAAGAATGATATTTTCATGATTAATATATTGGTTTTTTTTTGTAAATAGATAGTGTTGTGGAATTGTTTATTCAGTAAAAATTCAAGGGATAAAATTGAATTGCTTAAGAGAAATAATTGAATATTTAAGGGAGACGAAAAAAATTAGATTAATTTGATGCTGTAGTTATGTGGAGAATTTCAAAAATAAATACACCGATCATGATTTTGTAGTTATCGATTTCAATATTGCCAATCGAAATGCAAAAAAAGAAAATTCAAGAAAAATTCTGATAGAACATCACGAGTTTAATGTCGATAAGTACACCAGACTCCTCCTTTAACATGAATTTCGTGTATATAAAATAGATTTTAAATAAACAAAATGGCATAATAGATTATATTCTTGATTTTGCTTATCAATTTGTACACTCACCATCACACCTGAGTCCTTGACGAAAAAATCCATAAAGCATTGAGCCACAATGGTCACAAAATGTGGGTGACATAAATGTGTGAGGCCGAAATCTATGAGGCACATCCACCTTGAATCGTTCCCTCAAATACTGACCAATGAAAACAAAACATAAATACTCAAAAGAAAAAAAGAAAGATATAATAAAAAAAATAAAAAATAAAATGTAATTTATAGACATTAAGAATTATCAATAATTTCGTTTCTAATCTTTAAGTCCAATGTAAAACAGACTTCTAATATAAATTTTCAGACATCTGTACCTCTCCATTTAGCAAATAGTTTGTTGTTAAATGCAAAATTGTTAAATTATCAGCATTATAATTTTTTTTTTGCACATCCAGATTCTCGTTTGTTTATTTTGGCGGATTTTAAACATCCTAAAACTAATATTTTACTTTCAAAATTCTAATTTATTTATTTCACATCAAAATTTTCCTTTTCTCTTTAATCAAACAGAATAATTGGAGGTGTAAGAAAAAAAATTCATCAATTATATAGCACATACAAAGGTTTTGAGCTGTACAGTGAATCACGCCGGGTACTCAAAGTATCCGAATGAAGCAAAATGGACAGAGCATCCTAAAACAGATATAAATGTTATCAAAATATCTTTTAATCTATCTATAAATATTTATTATCAGTTAAACTCTCAAATTTATAATCAAAATAAAGTCACCAATAATAAAATGTTACTTTTTGAATCATTACTCGAAATGTAGCTATGAAAGTTAGTGCGTTATTGAATGAATGAAAATATGAATGAAATGACTCAATTCATAAACTATTGTTCACTATTACACAATAGCAATTAACAGTTGCAAAATAATCAAGAAAACCCAGATGACTTCATACATATAATCTTAAAGCATCGTTGCTGAATTAATCATTGCGTTCATTATGCTGCTTCCAACTATGACTTCTGTCTGTCTATAAAATTCCACCTACTTACAATTGTATTTTCCGATTCTCTTCCGCTTTCTGGACACTTCGTTAATAATTTGTCATGACATTTCTTGTGCACTGCTGTCTGGCAAGCTGAAAGAACATTAAATCTATTATAATATCGCGTTAGATGATTTTAAATACTTACTAGCGAATAGTGATGAATGACCTCGCACCTTGGCATTGATATCCTTGCTTTCCAAAACCCCTAAAATCAAAAATTAATATTGTCAATTATAATATTTTAAATCTCATCATTTTTTCTCTGTATATTTAATTTTTTTACTGTTACATTCTTTCTTACTTCAATATACACTCAATGAATTGATTGCAACGGGTAGAAATCTATAACGTCGGTAATGTTGGATGAACTCTTGAATAATATGTCGAGAGAGTGAGACGCAAGTTTATTATTAGAATTTCGTGTGTCTTTTCAATCGTACAATTTCGGAATGCAGTTTTATAAATGTTTGAATAGCCAGTAAATTTATTTTACATCCAATCTCAATATCTAGTTCTCAACATAGTATATATATATATATATATATACTATTGGAAAATAAAGAAATTTAATATGCAAATTGGAATTTATTAGACCACACTACGTCAAACAAAACGATGTGTCCCACGGTATTTTCAAGAATATAAATGTTGAACTCAATATTATAGATATAAAAAAGTTTTAACTGAAAGAAAAAAGCCGACACAGAGGGACAGATCGAGTTCATCTATTATAATAAAATTCTCGAGTTAATAAAAGCGACGACGACAAAAACTCTTATATATTATTAGAACGCGATTGAGAAGAAAAAATGAAAATATATATAAACGCGTTGCTGATCAATTCATCATCTCATATTCCGACTCTAAAAAAAAATAAATTTAAAAAAAAGAAAATTAATCCATTTAACTTTCATACATTCAGTCCCTTTTTTTCCCATCACTTTTTTTTTTCCGTACCAAAGAAAATCTTTACAGAAAGCGCAGAATGTTGGTTGTCGAAAAAATTTTGCTACCAGTCGATGACCCCTAATTACGTGTACTTTATTATGTTTAACAGCACCACGTCTTCGTGTTATTGGTCCACCAGTTGTTGCATCAGAAGTTGGTGTCCAAGCACTTCCTGTTATTTCACGTCGTGGTACTCGTGTTCTATAAACATATGATCTGGCAGCACTGGGTGATGGTATATCCAATGGATTTAATGGTGAGGGTATTCTCGTTCTAAAATCATTGAAGAAACCAATAATACATTTAGTTGTTGATGTTCAATTCAAAGTTAGAAGCAAAGAAAATACTAAAATGACCTCACCGGTATGTATATCCTTCCGGTCCCATTCGTGGCTTCGGATTTTTATGATCCAATGATGATTTTCTGCCGCTACCACCGGCACTCGCATTCCTCTTTTTCGAATGGGACGCGCGTCCACCCGTGAACATCATATTGAATGAATTTTGCTTTCCTCTTTTAATTATATATCAAAGGAATCCGGAGTAAAATTGCAATAATTAATACGCTGACACTTATTGATATTGTTTCTGAATGAATAATCACAACATTCACATTTTCAATGAATTCATCATTCAATTTTGGATGAATAATCAAAAGTTAAACATAATAAAACAGCTCACGTGTTTAGACTTGTATATTCCTTGTGAATTAAATTGGACGAGGAGGAAAATCCCACATATGAATGTGTGTATTTGTGTTTGTATATGTGTTGCGTCGATTCACACCTCCGGCGCGAAGAGCAATCTATAAATAATTTGAGTCCTCGTGCCACTAATTCGCGGGCTTTCAAATGCCTGATATATTTTACTCTCTTATATTGATTTAATCGTAAAATCTTGGATTCTTCTTCTCTTGTATATATCAATGACAGATCAATATTAATTTCATTCACATGTTGGATGATTCATCTTTGTTATAATTAGTTTTTCATTAAACTATTGAGTCACTGCGTATTATCTGATTATTTTCTGTGATATCTTGCTTTTATCACTATTCAAATGATAACGATTATCTCACAATTTTCTTATTATTTATCATCACAATTAATTTTAAACATTCCGAGGCATTTGCGCACGTTGTATTGTGGTCGTTTACATGCACTCATGCCGTTGACCTGTTTTCAGATACATTGCCAAGCAATTTTTCTTTCGTCACATTGACTTTTTACCATAGAATATTTATTTAAGTGTATTTTAATATATTCATAAATATGAATATACATATACAAATGTGATTCAAAATATTGATAAATTATAACTGTTGATTCAACACGTGAGACATCACCGGATGAAGAATCCATCGTTTGACACCCACATTTGATTATTCATCACCATCGTGGAGGAAACTGGCATCGCAGTGCCACACAATTTCAACAAATAGTTTATATTGAAGCAGTAAAAATATCGAGTTTCTTCATCTCACTGATGTATAACATTACAAATTACAATTGTTCATCACTATAATATGTTTAACACTGTTAGAGTATCAAATATGGTAATTGATAGTATAGGTTGCCATGGAAGAAATAAACGAGTGGACCGCACGAAATATTTGACACCTAAAAACGCAGTGGGTTTGCACAAAACTCCTGAAGTGTCTATTAATATCGGGTCCATTGAATGCCGCGCCCGCCACAGTTTTGACGCGCGATTCGTGGCGCTGTCTTCAAGCTAATTTTGAAAAATTCATACCATTTGAATGATTTTTTTTCTTCACATTTCGCACTATTTAATTATTGAGTGAAGGAGCCGTATTATAAGATTCAAACAATAGAATTTAATTCAATATTGTATTAAATGGAATGAACATTTTTTAGTTGTTATGACTCTTGAATCCGTCGGAAAATCATTTGTGAAGGGTTGTTGGAATGAAACTGTTCAAGAAGTCACAAATTATGGAGTATTTACTGACCAGGAAGACAAATCTACCTGAGAATCTTCTAGCGAAATTGGTAGATTTCCAATGAACAGAAAGAGTATTTATGTTAATAGCCTGATAAGTCTTCAAGAGGTTCTGCACAATAGATAATTGATATTGTGGAAAGTATTAATTAACTGCTCACCAATGTGCTCATTTCTGCTTATCATGGCCTTATTCACACCCATTTATATTCTGAACAAATGTGTTGACATTGAATGAAAATATGAAAAGAATTATTAGTTAATTTGAATTTGATTTATTTACACTTGGAAGACGAAACTGAAACGCATTTTACCATGATGACTCTCTTTACTGTATAGTCTGTGAATTATGTCTTCTAAGGTCCTTATTTGAAGTATATGAATGACCAGTTGAGATATTTAGTTTTTTTGGGAAACATTTGCTAGTTGTGCTGATAGTTTTTCAGATTAATCAAGTATTTTCTCATTGTTCTAGTATTGTAGTTGGATCATTGACATTATCGTCAATTTTTTTTAGAAGAAATAATACCCATGCATAAGTAACATCAGAATTAGATACAAATTTGATATTCTGATATGGAATTGAGTTATTATTTCGTCTCTTTCATACAACCAATTGTGAGATTATTAAAGAGATTGAATTGAATAAAGAAAAACGAATGGTGTTGAGATAAGCCACTAAATTGTGAATCAGAAGGCGACATTGTACATACAAGACCGGGAAGATTGTTGGTATAGAATTATTTCATAACATTTGTGTTTCACATTGAGTGCATTTTTGCTATTATTTTCGTTAACACAATTGTTTCGTTAGCATTTTTTTATTGAGAAAAATTATTATTATTAAACGTGAAACGTTTTTGGAAGTGTTTCACACTGCCACTATCATCTCATACTATTATGTAGTAAGAACTATACATAATTCAAATTTATACTACTGATCAAAATCGCTATCTATCTAGCGTTCTATAATATTAAAACATTTGTTGTTTTGTCAGTCGCAAATAATGCGACCACGATAGGTCCTCCATTTTTGTGTTTTTATTTGCTTTCTTCTTTTCATTTTCATATTTGTTATATTGTGAAAGAATATCAATAGGGAATGCTTAGAAAATAGTTAGAACGATAAAATATCACAACACGATATATACGGGATGAAAGGACACATTGCCAAAAATAATATGAGTGCAAATTGAATTGTGATATTTTTTATTTGTAATACCTTTGTTCGATATTCCGAAATATGATATTTTATCGTCAAACTGTGAATCGGGAAAAAAAAATTGAAGAAATCCCCGATATTAACAAAAGGAGAAGAAAAGGAAGTGAAAAATACTAAAAAATTCCGATATCCGAACATCTATACACCCCGAGTATACTCAATGAAATCATTGATTCATATTGTTCCAATTTTAGCCGCACATTGTCGCGTGATGATTGTTTTAGGAGATAAAGAAAGAAAAAAAATACTGGAGTTACATGCCAAGACTGATGTTGACTGGTTCATTGAAGAAATAATATTTAAAAATTATTCATCAACAACATGACAATAACAAACTTTGAAAAATAATGTGAAATCCTTCAATGTATTATTATCATCATCTGGCAAGTTGACTTTCCGAGTTTCCCCGTTTATATTCCATATTATTATCAATTGTCAGTGATCAGTTGCAAGTTTTTTTGGTTGACGTTCTTTTGCACGTTTCAATCGTTGTAACAAATGATTATGAAGTTGATCAACTTCAGTCGGTGCTGCTTGTACAATAAAAATCCTAATATCACCGTGGACATCCATCGCCGTTAACCTTAAGGACTTCGGTCCCGCACGTTCTGCTGTCATGCCTGGCCAAACTTTAGTATTCAAAATAAGTCGTTGTGTACCAGTCGCACGTCCAACCAATCGTGACTCTTCATCACGGTCATTAAGACGCAAAGTACCTCTCCCCCGCTCTTTCCATCCACTCGTAATCTATAAATTGTGAATCATTCGTACATTAGAATATCTTTAAGAGATAGTACATATTACATTGTAGAAATATACAATTGTTCAATATACCTTATCAAATGCAAACAGTTTACAATTAATTTGGAGGATATTAGTTTCGCCCTCTTCACCAGTCAATAAAGCGACTTGACTATATTTTCGTTTATTTGCTCGATTGGCTTCTTCCATTTCTTGTGCCGCTTGGGTCAATGTTAATCCAGGTCGCGGTGTACTGCGGCAAACTGTGGCAGCGGAGGAAAAAAGAAGCTCAGATGAACCATTCTCGCTGGCCGGTGGGGTTTCATTATTTGATTCTTCATTCTCGTCATCTTCTGCGCTATTGTTGTCATCCGCAACTGCTACACGTTCCTTGAGATTTTGACCGAATACAAAGCTTGGTGTCGAACAATTTGGACCCATAGTATTATTTACATTTGTGTCATTTTCTTTTGGATTTGAACCTAATGGTAAAAATTTTGGTGCTGATGTAGTTGATTCTTCAGTTGTTGTTGTCGTCTTCCCCGTTGCTAATTTTATTTCTTTATTATTACTATTGGAGTTAGTATTCTCGTTCTTATTTTTATCCGTTTTATCAACCTCGGAGCTATCACCACCAATTATTTCCTCTTCAGTAACTTTCGTGAATGGATTTTCACTTTTTGACAATTCTGTTTCGGATTTTGGTGATGGCCCAGGTGAATTTGTTGTTGATAGTGTACTTAATTGTGACGGTCGCAATATGGTAGGAACTGATGTACCTCCAAATATCGATGAAGACCTACTAAATTCACTAATGCCAAATGAATTCCCGAATTTAGATTGGGCTAGTACAGGACCTGTATTCAAAACAAGTAAAAAATCCATTATGAAAAGTAAAGAATGATGAATCTGATAGTTGTATGTGTATATCATCGTGTTATTTAAGAAATCAAAGTGTAACTACTGACAATGAATTGTAAAGGCGGATCTAGAGAAAGGCGAGTGTGACGTTTGGGAATTTTCTTCAGCTGATTGTCCGTCCGCTTCATCTGAAATCATGTTCAGATTATGACTATTGATTGCGGACAGAATAAAATATATTCATACACTCAACCAGTGAAATGGCTACAACAAAAATGCCGTAGCGATTCCAACGGCCGAATGAATGATCTCAACACAGTATAACAATGATAAAAAAGTCCAACAAATTCGAATCTGATAATGAATAATTAGAAATATTTAAATAAAAATGAAGAACTAACCGTTTGCTGAGTTTTCACTAGATTCTTCTGGAGCATCGAACTTCATTATAATTGGTGGTCGTGGTCTATTCGTCTCCTCTGTGCTCTCTAAACAATAATAAATATATAATGAAAAATCATTGTCAGAAATATGTAACACAAAGTCATCATGTGGCTTTATCGCGAGGCCATGCAATGAAAATATAAAATAAATCTAAAAATAGAATTTCAATTCGTTCGAATAATCCCAACATTATTGTATTATAAAAGAATTTCATTAAAAAAATGTTTAACTGTCATAATTGTTTATAAACAAGTTATTTTTTAACAGAACCACAAACCATACCATTGCAATCCGCCATTTCTCACGAGCGAACTATTTTTCTTTTTCCTTTTTATGAATGCATTAAATACAACTGGTGGGAAGAAAATAACTGGCCCGTGAGACTCAGTTCAACTAACTCTCTAGAGACATTTTATGTGCACAACATTCCTGCTCACTTTCGGCTATGTTCAGGAGTCTGGTCGAATCGAAAAATATATCAAGATAAATGTTATGAAAAAATTCAAAATTTAAGAAGTATAGAAACTATATATCGTGTAGTAGATCATTGCTGATACGCATGAATGTTACCTTATTCTCCCGATTCGATCGTCCAACTGGATCTGCAATCATGGGAAATTTATATGATAAATTTCGTAATCCAATGGAACGAGTCTATTGGATGGAAATATATTTTCCAAGTCAATTGTTGATATCATACGTTCAGAAAATGCGATTGTGTGCTGTTCACTTCACTCATCTGATAATAACGTCATGCTTGTATATATATCGAGTTTAATCACTGAATTTATAAACAAGCGAGAATCAGATAAAAGGAATTTGAATAATCAAAAGAACGCACCTAATAAAGAAATCATCAGCTATGAATTAATCAATCTTGTTCATAAAATGACAGCATGATAAACAAAAGTAATAATGTGTATATGAATAATCCGAATATGACTACATTCAGATATGTTAAAGAATTTGCAAATTGGTTTTTGAAACCCACATCAACTGTATGAATGTAATGCATATTTACAGGATGGTTTCGACAAGAGCAGAGTGGCGCAGTGGAAGCGTGCTGGGCCCATAACCCAGAGGTCCGTGGATCGAAACCACGCTCTGCTAATTTTTTTTTCTTCAAATTCTTTTTCTATTTTTTTAAATAATACATATTATTAAACAAAGGAGATCAATAATTATAAAATCTATTCATTGTTGAAAATAAATAGTGTTTTTAAGACTGAAATATAATTTTACCAATATCTATATAATTTTCTATCAATGACTCATTCCTCATGATATCTATTACAGCATCAACGTTTCACCTTCTTTGCTGAAAATGTTATATTCTTTTTATAAAGTCGTTCGTTGGTATAATCAATAAATGATATGTACATTTCCTTAGCTATACACACATTTTCCTGTGACATCAGGTTTTGAAAGACATCATATGATTGGTCGACAAACTCTGGTGGGAATCCGGGAGAGAATCATTACAGATGTTTTTAAATTTCCAGAATTTTTGAAGAGTGCGTCTAACAATAATTCCGGCGATAAACAATTCTATCAAACGGCAGCAATTGTATTCTGGAGTGCATCAGTAATTCTCTTATAATTCCTCCCAAAATATAAAATAATGGAACGCATGAGCGACGCCATATTGATGCTGAACTATTCGTAATGTGATTGGTCGAAAGACATTCATGCATTATATATATACTATTTGTGATTAGTGTTAAAAAACACCACTTGGCGGACATTTGTGGCTTTCATTAGCGCCCCAAGCCAAGTTGCGGACACCGAATAAACCACAACAAAAGTAAGCACAACAACACAAAACAGTGTGCTGATGTTTCCCAACGTCGGCTTTACAACAAAGACAACCTATAATATTGTGTATGAAGTAGAATTGCAATTTAATTCATCATAACAGTTGAAATAATAATATTAAAAAAATGAGTAAGTACAAAAAGAAACAAGAATCTTCGAATGAGGAAAGTGATAGTGAAGAAGAGCGGCGAGAGAAAGATTTAAAAGAAAGAGATGAGTTTGCTAATCGTCTAAAAGCAAAAGATGAATCCAGGACGAGGAAAGTGGCTGTACCGGTTGGTTCCGGTGCAGCCGAGGCCGCAAAAAGATTGAAAATAATGGAAATAGATTCTCGTGAAAAGCTCGTACCAAAATTACGTGTTGAATCACGTCGGCAATACTTGGAGAAACGGAAAGAGGACAAAGTCGCTGAATTGGAAGCTGACATTATTGATGATGAATATTTATTTGATGAAACATCATTGACAGATCGTGAACGTAAAGAGAGACAACATAAGAAACAATTATTACAGCTTGCAGTTGAACATGAAAAAGCTCGTGAGCTCGAACGTGTTCAACGTTATCATATGCCATTGGAGAAAAGCAAAGGCGAAACTGAACCTGATAAATATGAAAATGAAGCACCGCAATCAGAACAAAGTAAATGGGAATCACAACAGATGACCTCAGCTGTTTTCAAATTTGGTGCACAAAATCGTAAACGTAAAGAAGAGCATGAATTATTATTAGATGATGAAATTGAATTTATTCAAGCTTTACGTGTACCTGGCGCTGATGAAAATCAACGTTTACAATCACCACCACCAGAAGCGATTGAGGAAAAGAAAGTATTAACAACTATTGAGGAAACAAAGAAGAGTTTACCAATATATCAATTTAAGAAAGAATTAGTTGAGGCGATTAAAGATAATCAAGTGTTGATAATTGAGGGTGAAACAGGCTCAGGAAAAACCACACAAATTCCACAATATTTACATGACGCTGGATTTACTAGGGACGGTAAAATAATTGGTTGCACACAACCAAGGCGAGTAGCTGCAATGTCAGTTGCGGCTAGAGTGGCGCATGAAATGGCTGTGAAACTTGGTAATGAAGTTGGATATGCAATTCGGTTTGAGGATTGCACATCACATCGTACCATTATTAAATATATGACTGACGGTACACTGCATCGAGAATTTCTCAGTGAACCCGATCTAGATTCTTATAGCGTGATAATAATTGACGAGGCACACGAACGTACTCTACATACTGACATTCTCTTCGGTCTGGTTAAAGACATAACACGTTTTCGATCGGATTTGAAGCTACTTATATCCTCGGCAACACTGGATGCCGATAAATTTAGTACATTCTTCGATAATGCCCCAGTATTTCGTATTCCTGGAAGGCGCTTTCAAGTCGATATTTATTATACAAAAGCACCTGAAGCTGATTATGTTGATGCATGTGTTGTATCAATTCTCCAAATACACGCGACACAACCACGTGGTGATATTTTGGTCTTCTTAACTGGTCAAGATGAGATTGAAACGTGTAAAGAGATGTTGCAGGAACGAGTGCGTAGATTGGGAACGAAATTGAATGAATTGATAATATTACCGGTGTATGCCAATTTACCGAGTGATATGCAAGCAGAGATATTTAAACCAACACCACCTCGTGCGAGAAAAGTCGTCCTTGCGACGAACATTGCTGAAACATCATTGACTATTGACAATATTGTTTATGTAATAGATCCAGGTTTTGCTAAACAAAATAATTTCAATTCGCGGACAGGCATGGAAAGTTTAATGGTCGTTCCGATAAGTAAAGCTTCAGCAAATCAACGGGCCGGTCGTGCTGGTCGCGTTGCACCTGGAAAATGTTTCAGATTATACACTGCATGGGCATATAAACACGATTTAGAAGATAATACAGTACCAGAAATTCAACGAATCAATCTAGGAAATGCTGTTTTGACACTAAAGGCATTGAACATAAATGATTTAGTTCATTTCGATTTTCTGGATCCACCACCTCATGAGACACTCGTATTAGCATTAGAACAGTTGTATGCTCTTGGTGCATTAAATCATCGCGGTGAATTGACGAAAATGGGTCGGAGAATGGCGGAATTCCCATTGGATCCAATGATGGCAAAGATGTTGATTGCAAGTGAAAAATACCGATGCTCAGAAGAAATAGCCACAATTGCAGCAATGTTGTCTGTGAATGGAGCGATTTTTTATCGTCCCAAAGATAAAATTATTCATGCTGACACCGCAAGAAAAAATTTCCATGTGCCTGGTGGTGATCATTTAACGCTGCTCAATGTATATAATCAATGGCATCAAAGTGATTTCAGTACACATTGGTGTTACGAAAACTTTATCCAACATAAATCGATGAAACGTGCACGTGATGTTAGAGAACAGCTTGTTGGTTTGATGCAACGTGTTGAGATGGAACTAGTTTCTGGCATTTCAGATACAATTAATATAAGAAAAGCTATTACAGCAGGGTATTTTTATCACGTTGCACGTTTATCAAAAGGTGGTCACTACAAAACTGCAAAACATAATCAAACAGTTTCAATTCATCCCAATAGTTCATTATTTCAAGAATTGCCACGATGGCTCTTGTATCATGAGTTGGTGTTCACAACGAAAGAATTTATGCGACAAGTAACTGAGATTGACAGTAAATGGTTATTGGAAGTGGCACCGCATTATTATAAACCGCGTGAACTCGAAGATTCTAGTAATAAAAAAATGCCTAAAGTGCTGGGAAGAGCTGCTCCTGATGGGACACAATGATTACATTTAGTATATATTGTTTATATGTATATATAGATATATATATATATATATTTGTACAGATTCATTACTGAAAATACACCGAATGTAGAGGAAGCGTTGTGTCAAACCATTTTGTATGACGCAATATAGGATTTCAAAATTTATAACATGATAAACTTGTTGAAATGAAGGGAAAGTACTTTTTTTTTCATCACAAATATATTTAGAATTATTATTTTTCGATAGAATATCGATATTTGTTCGAAATACATGAAATAATACGAAGCTTGCAGCACAGTGGCATAAAATCAATTTGTACAATTTTCAATTCGTATTTTTATGTTGAAAATCGTATTTTTCACTGTTAATTATACAACTGACATAATCATTAAAAAATCTTTTGTTTATCGACATCTAAACAAGGAATTGTTTATATTATTGATCATTTTGTTCTGATTCTACTACTCTGAGGTATTTTAAAAGAAAAATTTCAAATAAATGGCGCCATTTGGTCGCTCTGATAGAAATATCCCTGCGAAGGACTTGAACAGTGCGAGTAATCGTAATATTTGATATAAGAAACCATCGGGAGAGTTGTGCGCAGCGCTCTACTCGGGTATTAAAAGAACCAAAAGTTCAAGAAGGGCGAAGGTGAATGACGCGTAAAATTAGTTTTTCTAGCATTACACATGCTGTAGAATTTTTTCTGCTACTTTTTCATAGGGATTCGTATTCAAAACTCATGAGGTTATTAATTTCAATGAAATTTTGATGATTAGAGAAAGAAGACAAAAAATTTTTTTTTATGGGACATCTACTAAATCCATTGTATATGCCCGGCTAGCTCAGTCGGTAGAGCATGAGACTCTTAATCTCAGGGTCGTGGGTTCGAGCCCCACGTTGGGCGCATTTTTTTTGTTTTTGAACTCAATTTTTCAATTAATAAAGTTCTAATCCGACTTTGGCAATAGTGAAACAAACTTTATACATTTTCATAAAGCTCAATCCGTTGTACATAAAAAAAATCAAATTTTTTTAATCCTCTAATACTTAATACAATAAATAGTTAAGTATACAATGCAAACATATGTCGAATACATTATGAGAACGTAATAAATTAGTATAATTAGCGACAAAGCGAGACTTGTCTCGGTTCAGGTACTACTACTGCTTCACTAATGAACTATAAGTTAATTTTTCACCATCATCACTTCACTTATAAACATAAGTTGAAATGGTAGCCAATACAATGTAAACAATAGTGAAGACATCAATATGGCGATGATTCGCACCACCGGTTGACGCCCCCGCATAAACACCGTTATTTTTATTATCCTGTAAATTTTTCATTAAATCTCTGCTATCATGCGGACACTTATAATACGTGTATCCGATAGCACGACTCTCAAGGAATTGTCGAATATCTTGCCAGCAACGCCACTTCAATGGATTTCGGCTGAATTCGAACGTATCCAATCGTGGCAAATAAACAAAACAACTGGTGTACAAGCATTGAAATTCATTGTCCTCAAAATTGAGATATTGTAATTGTTTGAGATTATCCAATGCCCCATCTTCAATTTCCACCAGATTATTTTTACTCAGATCCAACCAATAAAGGTTTGCACAATCTTTGAACCACGAATTACGCACCACAGTAAAACGATTGTCTCGAAGCACAAGTTTTTCAAGCCTATGAAGGCCTTGAAACGCACGTGGATCAACGTCTCTTAGTGAACAATTTCGTAGCGTAAGTTCCGTGAGGTTTTCAAATCTTGCGAAGCTTGCAGCTGGCAAATGTGGTATGTAACTGTCGAAGATTTCGATAGAACGCACACTGCTCGGTATGTGGCTCGTAATGAAAATATCACCATTGTTGCAAATGTAATGTGTGTGCTCATGAGTTGACGAACATGTTCCGCTTGCATTTGCGTATCCGACTGGCGGTGGTATATATGGATAAGGAGTTGGCGTCGGAATCGTAGTTGAAGGTTTAGATGTGGTTTCGGGACTATTAAACAGATAAAATGAATGCAATCAATAATCAACATTAACTCATCAATCATTTATAGTATCTAAGTTATAAGTTATGATGATTTACCCAAATGGAAGGTTTCCTGTGGAGCGACATCCACCCCAACTAGACGTCCCTTCGCCGTGGAGAACAGCATTCAAACAATCGCCGGAGCAATACATCTTACGTTCATTAATAAGACGAGCGAGTCTTGTGGCGCATAGACAAGTCCACGGGTTACCAACAAGATTTATTTCACGTAAAAGTCCGAGTTTTTCTAGATGCTCAATCCCAATGCAATTCAATTTATTATCAGAAATATCAATGCTAGTGAGATATGGTAACACATCGAAAACACCGTTATCTACTCGACCAATATTATTTCTTGCTAAATTCAAATGCCGTAATTTTTTAGTGTCTCTGAACCACGCCGGTCTTACAACTTCAATATCATTGTCATTAAGAATGAGATCTTCTAAATTGTGTAGTCCACCAAATACATCATCATCAATGCTCTGTATTGCGCAATCGTGAAATTCAAGTCGTCTCAAATAACCATCGAATTTACGGAATCTGTCAGATTTTAAAGTATGAATTATAGAATTCGTGAATATAATGGTCTCAACGGTCGATGGAAGTTCTCGAACATCAACAAGAGTCGCACGGGTGCAAACATAACTCAATCCTTTGAGATGCTGATAACGGTGATGATGATGATAATGTTGCGGTGATATTATACGACATCCGCCCTGGGGTCTAACTGGCGGTGGTTTAGTTTCGATCACTGCTGGTGGTTGAGGTGTTGGTGGTGGTCGTGTTGGTCTCTGTCCACGAGTTTCATAGCCCCAACTCCATCGGACTCGTCCAGTTGACGTCATATTGTAGAAACTCTATCGCAATGTAGCAAAATAATGACATATAATTATGAAAAAAAAAACACAATTATTATTCACGCTACTTACTTGATATTCATATGTGGGACGAGTAATTGTCATCGATCCATTATCTTCAATACAGCCATTTCCATCAGCTCGGCTATTACTGATCTCATATCCAATTTGCTTTCCGGTGAGGTAGCTCTCAAGGTCTCGTCTACATGAACAAAGCCAAGGATTTTCACCCGCTTCAATTCGTTCTAGAGACGCAATACCGTCTAGATTATCATGTGGAAGACAATTTAGACGATTTGCACGAAGATCCAAACGTCGCAAATTACGCAAGTGATCTAGTGCACCAAATTCGAATCTCTCAATGAAATCATGCTCCAATATAAGATCAGTAAGTCGCGTGAGATCTCGAAACCAATAATTAGCTACTGTAGGCAATCGCGCACCAATAATTGTCAGACGTTCAAGTTTGTGAAGTCCAGCAAAAGCTTCAGGTTCAATAAATTCGATGCCACAATTTCTCAAAGTAATACTTCGCAAAGTGTTTCCAAATCTAAAGAAGGTATATTGACGTATAGTTGGTATACGCAGATCAAATATCTCAATCCATCCGATTTCATCTGGTAATCGATCGAGATAAGTGACACTAGTGGCAGTAGCTTCGCGCCATTCAATTCTTTGATGATATGAATAATCGTAATTAGGTTGATTACTGTTTGGTACCACAGGTGGCAATGCAGGGTAATCCAGAACAGCCATACAATCGAAAACGCGAGTTGAACTCTGACTTCGGCTAGACATCGAATAAGTTCTATTGTAGTAATCTGTAGTGTGCCATCGTTTGCTGCGATGATTTGAGTCATGAGGCAAACTCCTCAACTTAATTTTCCGATCTTCAAGAAAATTCAATAAAGCTCGTCTACAGTCACACATCCATGGATTCTCTTCAATATGAATGGTTTGAAGATTTTTCATTAAACTGAGAGCATCGATGGGCAAACAATCGAGATCATTATTCCTCAAACTGAGAATCTCGAGATTTCTACCGAGAAGTTTAAATACTTCCGGTTCTATATAAATCAGCCCTGTAGAATCCATCGTTAACATTTTCAAAGTTGGAATGTGTTGGAACATCGCTGCTTTTGCCACATTCAGTTTTGTATTCGAAAATACAAGCCATTCGAGATGTTTCAAACCCCGAAATGCATCAGGATTAATTTCACGAAGTTCACAATTGTAAAAAGTGAGTCGCTGTAAGAGAGGAAATCTCGAAAAAGCATCAGCAGGAATCAATGGTAAACGCGCAATTGTGAATTCAATCCATTCAGCTTCAGCAGGTATAGAGTCTATATCAGATAAATTACCGTGAATGCAAACATACGCAATAGTTCGCTCGACACGTTGATCTGCGCCAACTCGTGCCAAGCTACATTTTCCCTCAACAACAATAAAATACTGTGCCAAGAGCAATCCTAAACCAAATGCTAAATACATCATTGAATTATTAATCATTTTGTATCCCATCTTTTCAAATATTCACTCTTATTTTCTTCACTTAATAACGTTGTGTTCGGTTTGTTTTGTATGCGCTCCAGTTAATACCCTTGAGATTAATAAATATATCGATGCACGATCTTCACGTATGAATAAACCGTGAGATTACTAGTTAGTTAACTCAACTGAAGGTAGTCCAGCAATGACAGCACTCGATTATGCAATACAGCTTGCACCGAATTAGTACCATCAAGGTTCTTCTTTCCCACAACAGTATTATTCACTCATCACCCTTGCACTTCTTGTACAATACCAACAATGGTCATAACGCACTGAAGAATGGCAACTTACTCCAAGTCAATGTGCAACTGTATTCCATCATTCATTTTCACCTGAAAATTATATCGAATTTGTATCACTTATCACGCATTAACATTGATCCATCAATAATTCTGAAAGCTTTATCGGTGCACTCACTTTAATTTAGGGAAGTAGTGTTATAATCGCTTCCAGCCTACTCGGTATCATCGTAGCGAAAGCTTTCGTTTACACCCTCCTTTTCCTATATAACAAATCGATTTAGAGAACTAAGAAGGAAGGGCTACGAGAGCATTTTGACACACCCACAGTTGCTCCACTAATTGAACGATGATCGATTAGAAAAGTAAACTGACACGATTAGTGGGCGAACGGACGACCGACTGACCGCGCTGTGAGTGAGACACGCTATTATATAAACCCGTAAGGACAAGGTCAGATTTTCCCCTGTACAACGTCGCTCTATCTTTAGACACATATATGAGTAGTGCTACATTGCACTTGTATAAAACGCGTGTTTGGCAAAACAACTTTTCGCGCTTTAAACGCTGCTCCTACCATAATTGCTATCGATGGCAAATAATAGCGTAACCGCGCGGAAATCTTGGAAAAATCATATTGCCACACGCGTAATAATTGCAGACTAAATGGAGATTGACTGATGTATAGAGGTCACTCTTGTAATTATCACTATGGGTATGGAACTTGATACATGTGTGCAATACTTGACCAAACTAAATTTTGTCTTAGTTTCTATTGTGACAGTCATTAAATACTATCTGCTTTTTAACTCAAGTCAATTAAATGAATGAGACTAATGCGTTCATTACTATTTGGGGGGAAAAATTCATTAATTGACGCGTATTCACCTCCTACGACTTCATATACTTGGTAGCGTCTTCCGTGTGTCGCAATCCTCTGACATTCATCTAACTTCTTGTGGGCGTTACACATATACATTAGTATATGCAACATCGATTGAAATACAATTTTCGGTCTTCAATGCTTAATGCATCATCACAAATTCAGTGATGTCACGAATATATCATTGAAGTTCTCATTAAGGAACCGCCGGACATTAAAAAACCACGCTCGAGCCCACAGCATAATTAGCGCTTGTGACTCATCACATTAACTCATTAATACAAGTTTTTTAGTATACAACAATATCGTGGGGATATAGCTCAGTGGTAGAGCATTCGACTGCAGATCGAGAGGTCCCCGGTTCAAACCCGGGTGTCCCCTAGGGGTTTTTTTTTCCCCCCAGGTGTCAATCAACAAAAATTTTTTTTTCTAGTGTCAATTAACAAATTTTTCTGATAAATGATACGAAAGGAATGACGTCATCACGTAAATCAAGTCTGCGGAAGAGATGTATCGGCAGACTTTAATATTACGATAATCGCTATAAACTCATCTGCATCTCAGCAATTAGTGCTATTATAAAAATAGCTATAATTGTGACATCTACAATTCGTAGATTAATTTTAGCCAACTCTCACACACTGCAACATTATGCGATCAAGAAAAAAGGTAGTTGGCCGATGAGTTACAGAACGCTCACATTAACTCAATGCATAATATCAATTCAACTGTGATATAACATGTGTATGCGTAATCTCGTTAACGTTACCGCAACGAGATAATTCTTTTCACGTATGGAATTTTCACATGAGATTCATTGCATATGTGGAAAAACATATGTCATTGTCTCAATTCTCGGCATTCACAACCAAAGGGTCGACTGAGAGGCAGATGAAGCAATCTCTCCAATTCTGAGATTGATCCCTCATGTGTACATATACATGGGCACATATATAGTCGATCATGTGTTTGCTGTGGGTACACATGTGTCCAAAAAGAGAAGGAAAAAAAGCATACTCTTCATCTCGCCGGCAGAATATCGTTGACGTCATGTTCATCACTGTAAATGGAAACGAGCGGCGACTGAAGATAATGCACTTATTATGTAAAAGCCATTCAAGAATTGACTGAAATATGTATCCGATATACATTCAGTGTAATTTTTATATATCAATTAATTATGTATTTACCTTGATGACTTTCCATTTGCATATCAATTTTCGCCTGTCCCTTTGACTTCATTAGAATATGTTGGAGTGCATATTGCTCAGGCACTTCTTTTTACGACCCACATACAACACACGTGTGCCAAATGAATTTGTATATGTACATATAACCGTTATCCATAATGAGCATCAAACGAGTGATATTCGCTCAGTGATCGACTTTCATATATAATTTATGTGGAGGTATAAGAGGCCATTATAAATATATATTGACAGAATGACAGAGGCATGTGATAAGACGATAAATGCTCAAGTTGTACAGCTGCGATAACTGTCGAAGGCACAACGCTAGTCGTGTCTCTGACGTGATCCTTGCGCCCACTCGTTAATTTTATGCTAAAAGCATGGTGTGATAAATATATCTCATCATCTTTTTTTGTTCCATTCCAGTTTCTTCCTCTGTACAAATGGCACAGTTTGCCATTAATTCTTATGCGAACTTTATATATTCATTTGCACCTCCCATTATTATCACCTATTTCATGAAACATAAAAGTAATGCAGTGAAAAATAAATGAAAAGAAAAAGGCAATAAGAGAATACAGAATAAGTACATTATGATAAAAGTCATACACAAAGACGCGTGCATTCACATCTTGCTGTCACGTTCAAAAACGCACGCGACCTTCGCTGTGATATACATTATTCATTTTATCTTTTTCAGGTTTCACCGAACCGACGAAATCAAATGGTGTTAACGTAGTTGTGTTGCAAATTCATGATGAGTTTTATGTCAGGTTGCAAAAAAAACTCTTGCTCATTCAACACACATGTGATAAAGTTGGCAAATGTCTATGATTCTATTCATAAAATTTTACTTTATACGTTTGATTTCATCATAAAATAATATCCATGCAACGACAATATACCCACACACATCGACCTCATCTCTTTTGGATCTCCGTACAAATCTATCTACATCCTACGACAACTACAATTGATTAATAACAAATTAACATAAATCATGATAGATATCAGTATAATAAATGCATAACATTTTCATTCCATATACATGATGTATATGGATGTATGCAGACATTCATATACACATGCGGATGAAAGGCAGCAGGTAAGAAATTTGGGTTGAGACCTTGATAGAACATAACGATGCGTGTTCCGTTAGATTGGCGCCAAGTAACGTCTCTTTACCGGCATGACAACGTCACACTTTCGGTACTTTACAAAGACGCGTAGTTCATAACACACATCCACAGCAATCATTTCCGGTCTATATAAACATATTAAATACCTGACATCTGTCCACCATATGATTCCTCTCTCTTCACTCATCACGCAATATCAAATCCAATGTGTTCATAAAAAAGTAAAACACAATAAGCGGACCTTGAATCCGCCCCAACATCTTGTGGTCAGAAAATAGATGCAGTCTCCTTGTATACAATAATTTCCGCATAATTCCAGGGCCAGACTCATGTCCAAGGCGGCTAATATGGACATCAGTCCTCATCTCCCTCCAATTCAATCGTGAGTTGGAACAGTTGAAATAGAATGGAAATATTAATTGGTGATGATTCTTGCTTCCCATTTTCGGATCCATATAAACAAATTGAGTCGGAGAAGCTCCCCCGCTTCACAAATTATGTAAAAGTACCAATCAAACCACAAAATAATACTTTAGGTAGAAATCTTCATATCAACATAAATTGCTATTGATCTAAATATATTTTTTTAGCATTCAATCGAACTTCTCTGATACACCCACGAAATACGGTTCTGTTTGATACTACATACCTTAATTCGATCCACTAGAGAACGAATTTGACATAGTAATAGAAATAATTTAACGTAGAGAAGTCGGAATTATAGAATGGATACAGTCAATGTATCCAGCATGATATGGGTGTATGAGGAATCCATAAATCTTCGAATTTCTCTGCTCGTGGTCCTAATTTACGCAGCTAACTTGGGCCGGCTGATCTTGCGTATATTCGGCCCTCTGCTGGCTTCATTACGCGACGGTTTTCTCAGCGCGCAGACTCGCGCGCGTTGCTACACAAGTTCTCTCTCTCTTGATATCAGTCCCCTCGTCGAGCATCGTCGTCTGTCGAATTGTGTCGACAGTCTCCGACTTGAATAGTCGTTGAGCGGTTTGAGCGTTTTGTGCCGGTATAAAGTGGCTTCTACAGAAACGTATTTAAGAAAGAGAAAAAGAAAAACAACGGTCAAGTGTGGACGCTTCGACGAAAAAAAAATAATTGAAAACATTCGATGGCTATTTTGTTACTGGGACTAAAACTTGTTTTACAAAGAGGTCAAAAAAAATAAATAAATATATTAAACAGCCGAAAAATAATGCAGTTGTTAAGTAAACGTTCCAACGACGAGAGTAAATATTCTTACTTCTCAGTCGTTGGTCTTTTTTATTAATTTATGCTCTACAGATTTTTAATATCAAATAAAGAGAGAGAAAGTATAATAAAACACAATTGATGTGTGTCCAAAGTCGATGATTTTTATTTCTGCTTCATTTGGTGTGTGAGACGAACGACCTCTCGCCGAAGTCTTTGAACCAATTGGGCCCTATTTCATTGTCGAAAAAGAGAGAAAGCAATCATGAAAAATTCTGTCGCCGCCAGTTGGATATAAGAAGAGAGAAGTTCTCTCAGCAGTTGGACAATAATCTTTGATATTGTTCATTGGTTCATATTACATTCACAGTTGTGAGTCTATTATTCGTCCAGTACAATGGCACCAGTGATTATTACGTTAGGGCGTAAATATATAAATGAAATACTTGAGCAATGAAGCACGACACTGTCACCAATGACTGGAGAGAATATTATAGTATCATACCTCATCGGAGTTAATATATTGCGGTCAGTTTGATCGTTTGAGTTCTTTAACGACGACAGTTTGTGAAAGCTGATAAAACGGAATATATATCGTTCTTTCAATGTTCCAACTCCTTATTCAGTTGGAATCACCATCACCAGTTAGTGATGGATATATGTGCTTTGTATCCATATAAAAAAGAAGCAGAACGTGCTTAAATACATTGGCGAAATGAAATATGTAACTATGTGCTACGAAAACATACAACATTTAACGGATTTCTCTCGTGACCATTTTATATATCTTATGTATGTACCAACTTACATATAATCATTGGTAGAAATCGTGCCCACGAGATACTGAAGATCCGGGATGCAGCACAAAAAATTCAATGTATAAACTCTCTATATGAAATCGTATCGCTATGATTGCTGGTACAAAAATCACATCGGCTTCTAGGTGCCAATAGAAATAACATCAATCTCATATTGGTGAGTCAGAAATGATGAGGAACAAATAAATCCAGTAGGAACAATATTTTGGTCAAGAATTGCAATTATTATTTGTGTATTTTTTATCAACGTTCTGATTTGATTTCATGTTATTTCTTGTTAATGAAGAAATGTGTGAATCGAGAGAAAAGGAAAGGAATCAGTGCGGTTCACATTGCATCAGTCGAATGATAGTATGGATCCGATAAAATGACGCAAGAAACTTTGTATTAGTGAATGAGATGTTTGATTCAAAGCGGAGAATTGAAAAGAAAACGCAATGAAATGTTTCAAGGATATACGATTATGTATTTTTTTTGTTTATATTTCCTTTGAATTCGACAAGTAGATTATATATACTGCTGGCATTCACGTTCGCCCCCGCCTTCAGACATCGATTCTTCATTTTGTGTTATCTTTTGTGAATGATGCGATAAGAAATCGTTGTCGCGACTTGTTTCTTTTTTCTCCTTTCATTAGTGACTAATCGAACATTATATACGTTTGGTGTCTCACGCGCACGACAACGAGTGTTCAACGGTATATCATACAGCGCACTTCGAACATATAAAAAGTTACATATTGTGTAGATTATAAGAAATATCTGCATCAATATAAGTATCAACGATCGTGGTGTGCGCAGAAATAAATCGCAATAATATATTTGGATATCAATATCTATTTGTGTGGACGTTTATAAAGAGATATTGATAGTATTTGAAGTGTTATTATTCAAACTAACTTAATAATATAAAGCGTGAGAGTGTCGTATTGAAAATTCATCAAATAATTTCCTTTTATTCCACGAATGATCTGTTGTAATCGTGATTTGGATAGGGCTTTGTTTCGAGTAGCGCGTGACCATGATGAAGTTCAAATCGCTGTTTCGAAGAGGACAGCAAAGTCACTTGCAACATCAGCAAACGTCTACCGGTCAACAGAATCATCATCAACCACAACAGCAGCATCAACAGCAATCAACCATTCAACAGCAACAGCAACAGGTGGCACCGAATGTATTACAACAACGTCAATCACCCAGTGTATCGTCATTAGAAGGAAAAACTGATAATTCTCAGGCTGGATCTTGGTCAGTTGATAAAGAATTAAGTGCGGAAAAAAATATAAAAACTCACGCAAAACACACATCAACCAAAAATTCCACCAGGATGCAGGAGCTCGAGCGTGAGCTCGAGCTCTTACGCAAGGAACGTGCCAGACTTGAAGCAAATCTGCGGGAAATGTCGGCTGATGTTAAACGACTGCATGAACTTAGAGCGGAAATTGCCTTTCTCAAGGTATATATTCATTGCATTTTATTTCTTGTTACTCTCTCTCTAAGTCTCTTTCACTCCACTTCCGCCATTTGTTTCTCATTGTCTGTTAGTGACGTCCTCTTGTGCATACTTTAACGTGGAACGGTTGCAGATAAATATTCACAGTCTGCGCATTACATGGCATACCTTTACACCTGTTTATTATTATGTTTAGCCAGTATATACAGGGTGTGACAGAGATACCAGAACGTCAGGTAATGGTAAATCGTTGGATTTATCTAACTCTGATGTATTCATTCCTATTATCTCTGCGAAATAACGAAATTCACCTTCTCTTATTTAAATCGATTGAATATGCGAATCATTTGCATTCACATTTTATATTGGCATTCGAATTTTATCGCATAAATAATCAAATCAATTCAAAGACTCTCTTGTTCAGAATAGTTCTACTATCCAGAAAAAGTTTGACAATTCTGGTAGACTTAGATTGAGCGTTACTTTTGTTTATTTTTGTTTTGTTGTTCAAATGCCCTTGAGCAATCAAACTCAAGAACGAAAAATTATGTTCACTCTGTATTTTGAAGGTGATCGTAGATGGAAATCTTCAGATTTTCCACTATTTCGAAAATGAAGGTCAATTATCAATGTTTCAAATATGATAATACTATGATGTTCCATTGCCTTATGATAAGATACTGATGATTTCATCTAGCAGTTTCATCCCAGAATTTTGTAAAATGTTTTTCATGACTAAAATGAATGTTTCATTCGTGTCATATAGACTAAACAATTTTCCATTGCCTGATTATATTGATTCTCAATGTTATTTTCTCATATTCATCGATTTATTCCAGCTTCTGAAGTTCTTACTACACATGATGAAATATTCATACTGTATTTTTTATAATAAACTCAGATGAACGCGCTGTATAACTTGAATGTCATTCAAGGAGTGATATATAAGGTAAATTACCAGTTGTGACGATTCTCAGTCATTGCGGCTCTGACATTTACAATTTACTTTCAAATTATCGCTCGTAAACTATTGAGAGTTGATTCAGAATAAAATACTGGAAAAAGAAAGATCAAATATTTCGAATTTCGAGTTTTATATCGTTTCTGCTTTCCCGCCTTTGCGATTGGTCGCAAATATCATTCAATTTACTCTAATTTGGAATTAATGTTTCGGATTCAAAATAAATATTCCCAATCTTACCTGAATACGGAGTCTACGATTTAAAACTAACAATCTCATACGTAAGAATGCCTAATCAAAAATGACCGATCAGATTACACAAAAATTTCCATTCATATCAAACAGCTGATGGCATTGAACAATCGCATGTCGACTATCCCCTCTTGTACCCCGACATTCCAATCGACTTCGTCTTACGATACATAACGATTTTCTAATCGTCTGAATAGATTTCCGACAGTCTCAAATAATCGACTATCACATCATTGATTCTTCGATTCTTATTGGCCATCAGCATCTGCAACCAATTTTGTTCTACCCCAAACATTGAATTTCGAATTGAATTCGAGATCACGACTTATCTCTCAACAGCCCAAACCACGCGCAGATTATGAAACATTTTCAATAAAAAAATGCCTTATTTCCCACAAAAATAAATCTACCGGTGACCATCGAGTTTTACGTATCGAATTCTTCCCTCGGGCCTTGCATTCCAACCGACTTCGCCCTTCGCGCTCCCCCATCTTCGTCATTCTCATATATTGCAACACAAAATATCGAGAATATAATGAATAGCTGAAGATAGTTGCAGTATAAAGGAAGAGCAGCTGCCATTGCACAAGTAGAAAGGTGGGATTAGAGCGCTATACAGAGAATACGTCTGTGTCGAAGCTGTTTACCGACGATGTTTACCGATTGAGCATCGTGTACATATCTTATGGGCTTATGCATACACATCCATCCCATATATACGTACATGTACAGCGTCGTCGTCGTCGAAAGAGTTGAAAGCGTGATCGCGAATGTAGGCGAAATGAAAAAACGTTATTTATCACCACCTGCAACGGTAAATCGACTCGATAATTTAATTTGACCCCGCTGTGCAGCGCAATTTCATTGGTCACCCATGTGAATTGTGAATTATGGCAAGTAATGTCGGGTAAAATTTGTTTCTTTTTTTTCCGTTACGTTCCTACTCGCCTAAACATAACCCTGACGTGACAGATTTTAGCTATATATATACATATATGTATAGATATACATTATCATTCGGCCATTTATTAGATTAAACTCAGATTGTTACGTGACCGATCTTAGTGACGATATTGAAATATAAATAATTGTAATTTCATTGTAATTCTAGATATTTTTGTTGTTTCTGTTAATTTTATATGGTTTTTGTTTGTTTGTTTTTTTTTTTCTCGTCGTGTATGATTTATAGGAGCAACACAGTTTTGAGGTGGAACGACTCACACAGGACAACCAAGTTTTACGCGCACGTCTTCGTGATGTTGCTCATTCTCCATTGTCAGACACTGAAAAACAACAATTACTCCTCGACGCCTCAAGATTACACAACTCATCAAGTGCGTCCATTGCAATGGCGCAAAATGATGGTACATTGGCAACTACAGCAAATACAACAAGCGATAATCCAAGATGTGTTACACCTGAATGGGATAAAAATTCATCAAGTTCTGTATCAGAAGTATCTGTTGCATGTTTACAAGACCGTATATTACAAATGGAGGAGACACATTATTCAACTAATGAAGAGTTGCAAGCAACCATTCAGGAATTGAGTGATTTACAGGCACAATTAACTGAATTACAAACTGATAATGAAAGATTGACTGAAGAGAAGAGTGTGCTTTTAGAATCACTCTGTCGACAAACTGAAAAGTTAGAGGATTCACGTTCTAAAGTTGATACACTTCAAGGATTATTATTGAGAGAAGAGAAACCACAAGACTCATCCAAAGGATATAATACTGAGAGAGAGCAAAAACTTGTGGACTTATTGAAGGTAAATACTTTTCTTTCCTCCATGTTTATTTCATTTGCAATTGGGAGATGAATGAAAAAACAAAAATTGTTCTCTATCGGTCGATTTTCATTCTTGTTTGAATTTATTTTTAGAGTGCACAGGAGGAACGAGAATCACTTCTACAAAAGCAGGAAGAATTGACTACGGAATTGAAATGTTTGCGTGCTTCAGCTGAAACAAGCGCAAATGAGTCAGAACGTTTGGCAAAGCGTGTTCATTATCTTGAGTCGGCCGTGGACGCGGGCAATGTCGAGCGAAAGCAATTGGATATAGAATTAGCTGAGGCCAGACAAGAAAGTGCAAACAGAAATATTGAGATTAGTAGACTTGCAACTCTGTTAGATAATGCACGAGCCAAAATTGAAGAATTAGAGCAATCGAGACAGTTGGAGAATAAAAGTGAAGCAGACGAAATGTTGGATGCTGCTAGACGTGAGAAGGATACACTGGAGACGCAAGCAGCTGCGCTCCAGGAACAATTGGCACGATCACACTGTGATCATGATCGTTTGAAGGATCAATATTCACAATTACAGGAAGAATATAAAGTAAGAATCTTCATTTTATTCATCTTCTCCAGTATTTCTAACTTTTTGTAGTCACTTTGGTTCAGTCATATTCTTGGCGAATTGATACTATGATTTTTCAGTCATGAACATTGCTCAATAGTATAATTGAACACAATGTGGTTATGTTCATCTTCATTGAAGTGAAATGGTAAACCGGAAAAAAATAATAAAGCATATTTTTCACAACCTTTTTTCAGGTAACTCGCAACAATGCAAAGTCAGCAGTCGATGATTTGGAGTACCGTCTTGGACAATTGAAGGATGAGCGCGTTTCTCTAAATGCTGAATTACAATTGGTTCGTGATTCATTAGCAGAGTTACAGGCGCAATGCCAACGACACTTAGAAGACAAACGGGAACTCAAAGCTGCATTGAGTGAAGCTCAACGACGTGAACGTGATACACAATTACGATCTTATGAGCTAGAGCGTGCGCTCGCGGAAGAACGAAAATTACGACAAGAAGAAAGTACCGAGTGGAAACAATTTCAGAGTGATTTACTCATGACCGTGCGAGTTGCTAATGATTTCAAGACTGAAGCACAATCGGAGCTTGAGCGTGTTGTTATGGAAAACAAAACGCAGAGGGATAAACTGAGATCATTGGAAGCGCAGTTGGAGAAGCTGAATAAAGGTATGCAATATCTTTTTTTTTCTTCTATCTGTTTTGAAGAAATATTGCAATTTTTTTCTCTCCTAATTTTTATTCATCCATTCTGTTTATTGCACTCTTTTATTCATTATTTATTTTTTTCTTCGTCATTATGACTGATGTAGCTTCACTAAGCGAAACTGATTGCCGTAACGGAATCGATTGTCAAACAAATTCTGCAGCGCAGCCTCGACCTGAGAGAAAAAATGTTATTCTAAAACGTGGTCGTACGATCACGAAAAAACGCACGGGTGATGTCGGTAATGTTATCACAAAGAGGCAAATACTATCAGAGGATTCACGACAAACAGAATTGATTGGTAAAATAGAACGACCCGAACCTATCTATCGAAACTTATCCTGTCCCAATCTTATCAATGAAAATCTTACTGAATATCCCATAAATTCAAATGATAGCAATGCTCATAATTGTTTGGAGCACTCCAGATATTCATTATCTACTGGATCAAGTAAAAATAACCAATATAATGGCGTATTATTGAAAAATATAAAAAGTATACAACCTGCTGATCAGAACGCTTATCATATTAACGTATCGAATAGCAAATTTTTCGTTCCGCGAGATTATATTTATTCAAATATTGGACGATCATTGGACGATTTACGATTCCGTGTTGATCCAGAGATGACAGAAATTTTACGGAAAAGTATCGATCAAAAGTCAAATAGCACAAGTGATGTAGATACCTGCATTGTGCAGGAAAATTCTCAAATTTCGACACTCAATTCATCCTCCGATTCTATACCATCGCCAAAAATAGATGTATCTCAAAATACAAATGTCATTGATCCGCGTGAAATATCAAACGATGATAACCAAAGTCGAGAAGTTACTATTCCAGCAAAGCCAATTTTAATTGACGAATCTGGAATGGTGAAAGATTACCTTATCAGTGCGCCGTTAAATAATCCAAATCCTCATTTGATAATGGAACCGAAAATTTATATACCAAGACTATCCACAAATAATACAGAACGAGAATTTGTTTATGAAAATGATCAATCGTCCAATGATGCCACTCATAAATTTGCATCTATTAGTGACGATATGAATCAAACAGCTGAACAAACACAACTCGAACGACCTATGCCATCACCGCGTAAGCTCGTTCGATTTGAAGACGAAATGAAAGATCGAAGAAAATATGATGAAAAAATACCACAACAACTCCCATCGAATATTTCAATCGTGAATATACCTTTCGAAGAATCCCCGAAAGGTCCTTCAACGTCAAATAAATTGGATACTCCGTTTCCGGTGCGTACACCCTCATTGAGAGAGAAATTTGAATCTATTGCGGAAAATGTGGAGCTTAGAGGAGGCCGTGGTCGATTGTGGGCAAGGATGAGCGACCGTAAGTCGCAAGAATAAAGAAAATGAAACACTTGAAAAAAAAAACGATATTATACAGTGTTTGCTTCAAAAGCGGTATCAACTGGGTGTACTTCTGTGATTTTCCATTTTCTCCTTGTAGAAAGTATGGCTCGGTGAAACAATTGGGTAATTTCTGTTTGCTGGGCTCATTGGAATCATATATAGCCATTATAGCCAGATAGTCGGTATCTTTTGTTTCAATATATATTTCCACCGAGATCAGATTGAAGAGAGAATGTTCTCAAATATGTGAACCCTTCTCATAGTCAAAGTTGAAATCAGATCCCACGGGGATATCATAATTTTTCGTTCCCTCGCATTCAGCCTTCAATTTCATATGGCCAATATCATTTGGCTATTGATAGACTAGTGGACAATGACTTCATAACACAGCCTCACTTTTGTTCATTTTTTCGCGTCGTACGTTATTGTTTCATCACGTAATGGTGAGGGTAAATTGGGATTGTTCGAACTATAAAAAAAGATATTGGAGCGTTTTTTTTTACATCCCTGGTAACAGCTGATTCAAATAATATGATTATTACTGTTTCGAACTCTCTGACGAATGAAAACAAAGGAAGAATTAAAGTTGAACATTGCACTTTCGAATTTCTGATGATTCCAATGCTCATTATTTTGTGATGTCATGTGAAGAATGAAAAGAAACCGCCCAATAGCATCATTGTCCTACACATCATCTGCTTTATGTTGATTGTTTATTGTCTACAGCAATTTGCTTCGCAAAATCCGCCTTTCATGTAAATTCAGATGTGTGTTCACTCCTGAAAAGAAAATAGCGATTCCATTTTTTGTCATTGTCTCATCTTATTATATATTCATCGTGTCTCTATGTGGTTCATTCTTTCTCTGCTTCGTGTGCAACAAAATATCAGCATATTGGTGGAGATGATAGAGAGATTAATTTATTTTGTGTATATATTTTTCAGCCAATCAGAAAATAGTTTCACCTCCAAGTGTACGGCCAGCGAGTACACCGACTGAAACACAACAAAGCGTATTAACCAGTGTTCAACAGGAAATGGCAGCGCGACGAAAAGCAAATATTTCTCGTCAAGATTCGAGGCTGTCTGTGAAGTGTTTAATTGAGAGTATTGAAAATGCAACGAAACAAGCTAAAGCTGGTATGAATTTTGAATTATCTCACCTTTGATAATATAATCTTCGAGTTATTGCACATTTTCTTTTCTTATGCCATCATTCAACTTTAGGACCAGGCAGTCGAAGTAGTTCTACTTCATCTCTCAATTCACTGGGAACCAACGATATTCTATCGTTGAAAGCTCCGCTACGCGATCAGCAGCAGATGAATAATTTGATCTGCACCACGAATCCAACGAACAACAATAAAACACAAACTGTTAATGCGAGAAAAATAACTCTTACAGGTATGTCCTGATAGTTTTCATTGAAAAAGATATTTCTTCTTGTTTGCATTATGAAAAGTTGTTATAATGGTATTGAAATCTGTTCATTTATTTTTTTTCATAGAATCTCAAAAAACAACAGTACCAGTTAGCCTCAATTCAGAGGAGCTACTTGACTCGGCAGCGTTGAATGCAAAAGCAATCGATTTCGTACGACGCAACAGTGTGACAGATTTGTCCGGCAAAGATCCATTATGTGGACTCGTAAAAAACGGTGGTTCGAAACGTAATGCACTGCTGAAATGGTGTCAAAACAAAACAGTTGGTTATCGAAATATCGACATAACAAATTTTAGTAGTTCATGGAATGATGGATTGGCACTTTGTGCAATATTACATTCATATTTACCGGAAAAAATACCGTATGATTCTCTAACGCCTACGGAAAAACGAAGAAATTTTGCGCTGGCATTTTCTGCAGCAGAAAGTGTTGGTATCTCAACAACTTTGGTGAGTTGGATATATATATTCATCGTGAAAATTACTCAGATTCGCAATGTTAAAAGAATAATTTCGATTGTTCTCTTGGTTTTTCTTTCTTTTAGAATATCGGTGATATGTGTCAACTTGAGCGTCCCGATTGGCAGCAAGTGATGACTTATGTCACAAGTATCTATAAACACTTTGAGACCTGAATCAGAAAAATATTTTGGAAACTCGGAGATCGATGGCATTCTAGTCAATCAAACTCTTGATGGAATGAATTCAAAAACCAGAAAATAAAAAATGAAAACAATCAATTATGCATTGGCTATAGAGAGTTGCAAGGACGTCATGATAAGGATACCAAGAATGTATAGTGTAAAGCGAAGATGAAGCAAATATTGATAATGCATTTGGAATTCAATTTTTTTTATCATGAGACTGATAACCAACATCGTCCGACGCGTTGAAAGTTTTACGGCACGGAGAAATGTACAGTTTTAATTAAAAAAGAAACAGAAGAAAACTACTATAAAATTACTTACAAGATATGAACAAAATATTATAAAAACAGAACGTACGATTGTGTAATTTATAAAAAGCCAATCATTGTATTTATTAAAACAACAATATGTTGACTAAGATGAACGAGTGAATCACTTGAGTATATATAATTGACACAGTCAAAGGGAAAAACACTTGTACTTTTATAATTATCAAAGTTCGAGTATTCGCGTTCCTCCTTCATGTACTCTCTATAAGTATTTTTCTAACGCATTATTTTTTGACAAATTTATTTGTAAAGTTGAAAAAAATGAACACTGTATATGAATAGTTTGTATTGATTTAAGGCATCTAATTTATTGTATTAGTCACATTTAGTATTTTATCCTGAAGATTCAACGAGTTCGATAGTGTCCAATTTATGGATTGTAATTTTTGGTCGTGGGGGAGACATAGAATTTGATAATAAAAACCAGAAAGATGAAACAATCCATAAAATAATTGAGAACTCTGTGATATAGCGTTAAAATAGATCATACACAAATACGCGCGTTATCGTTATTGCTCTTGCTACAATTCCTTCCGATTGAAACATCGTCCATCGTTATCTCACTTCATTAAAATATATATATAGTATATGTATGTACATATATGTACCATTGACATTTATGTCTATAATTAATTCGCAGCTCCGACGTAGTACAATAAATTTTCCCAGTGCATGACAATGAATAAAGAAAATAAATGAATGAAAATGCAATCATTCATCATGTATACAAATTTTATTTATAACTTATAGTAAATCCACGACTGCAGTGTGTAATTATATACAATATAAGTCCGTTGTTTCTATTTACATGAAAACATGTCATGAAAAAGAATAACTAACATCACGATTCGGAAACATCCATTTTATCTTGATCTTTGTCGCCTGAATAGTATTCATTAGCGGGCTCAACTGCTTTATCCGTGTCCTGTGTATTGTGTCGAGAATCGGGATCAGGTTCGGGCTGTCTGTCTTCTTCTGGTGGCAATGCATCACACGGCACATCCTGCATCTGTACACTTGGTGAATGTTGTACCATTTTCAGATTATCATAAACATGGCGTGTAATTGCCTCCAAATATTGTTTACTATTTGCATTATCTTGTCGTGTTACAACGTCGGGATGTAATGTGAAATCGGGTGCGAAATATTCGAGATATTCTGTATATGGAAGTTCATTGCTTATCTGTTCATCAAGCAACAATGATGTTTCATAAGTCCAACATCGTGCGACATTTCTCAATGTATATCCACCACCACCAACAGTCAATAAAGGTACATTCAGATCTCGCACAAATTTAACACATTCCCCATGGCCCTTTGTACTTAAACTGAAACATCCCAATCTATCGTTGGCCAGTGAATCAGCGCCACATTGAAGTACAATTGCAGTTGGTTGAAAAAATTCCATAACATGTGAAATCACTGGTTTAAATACTTGAACATAAGATGTATCGTCGATTCCCTCTTTCAATGGTACATTAACTGAATAATATCTGCCACTCTCAGCGCCAATTTCATACATATCACCAGTGCCTGGGAAGAAGTAATTACCATATTTATGGAATGACACGGTCATAACACGATCAGTCAAATAGAATGCTTCCTGCACACCATCACCATGATGTACATCAATATCGATATAAAGAACTCTTGCATGATATTTAAGTAACTCCAGAATAGCTATCACGATATCATTGATATAACAAAAACCTGATGCCTCAAATTTTTTAGCGTGATGAAGTCCACCACTCCAATTAATCGCTATATCACAACAATTGTTATTCAGTTTGGTTGCACCTTCCAATGAAGCACCTGTATACATAGAACAGAAATCAAATAGGCCCTCGAATACGGGACAGTCGTCACCAACATTGAAATGGCTCAGATATTTAGTAAATCCTTGAAGATTTTGTGGTGTGACGCGTTGGAGGAATTCAACATATTCATCAGAATGGAAGCGGCACATATCATGGGTGCTTGCGCGATACGGCCGATATATTTGCATTTTCTTATGCAGCCCATAGTTCAGCACAAGGCTGTGTATCACTGATAATCGATGTGGTTTCATAGGGTGACCAGGTCCATAATGAAAGTTTCCAACGTCCGGATTGTAAAAGTACGATACCTTTTTATTATAACTCATATTTTTAGAGGTTAGGTTCAGTGTTTTTCTAGATGATTTCCCTGGAGAGATACCACATTTGGTTTGTCTTTGAATTAAATTTTATTCATAGACGAATACTTTTCCATAGCCAGTGACGAGAGAAATTCAACAGAATTTTTCGTTATGTTGTTAATGAATTCACTTTTTCTGATATTTGTATTTTTATGACTTATGCATTGATACTTGAAATAGAGGACGCTGGATAAATTTCTTCACCAAACTCTTGGTATGTTGCGATCGATTTGAATTTGTTGATGACATACTAGTGCCATCTCTTAGAGTTGTCAGAACTGAAGTTTATGATGGATTGACAAGCGGACCCTTCGTACCGCCAAAGAATACCATCCCATGGAAGCTCATCAGTCCATTCTTCGCGCCCACGAAAACTTTAGTACCTACCCTGAAAATCAGAGGGCGATACTCGTTCAAGTAGAAGGTGGAAGCTGAGCGTATACAAAGAGCAGCACCTCTACTAGCTCAGATAAGTACAGAAAAGAAGTATAAGAAACAGATACAGAAAAACGGTACAGAAAAGAGGTATCCGTACCCACTTTTCGTACCCCTTTTACGTACCCACTTTCCGTACCCGCTTTTCGTACCCACTTTTCAAGACAAAAAAAACACCAAAGTGTTGATGCTTCCTTGTTGGTTTTGAAAAAGGCATTTCACCAATGTCATTGCGTTTCACTCTGCGCATTCCCACGAGCCCGCCGAGATTCAGCGCCTGTTCAAGTTTGGACGTCGAACACTTTAGACGTCTTCGCAACCCTAAACGCAATACATTCTTACGCTCTCACCTTTCCGTCCCTAAAGTGCAATACGTGGCCAAAACTTCGTCCCTTATTTTCAATATGAATTAATTGCCTTGACATGTTTTAATGAAGCGTGATAATGAGAAGATAACTGAGTTGACGCGTGAATGTATTTCATTTCGATTAGCTTAACTACTCCTTAATATATTAAAATGGCAAAATTCATCGTAACGATAAAAGCTATAATCACACGTTTAGCGTTCGCCTCCCATGGATTTATCGCTATTTGGCAAGTGACGACATTCAAAAAAAATCCGTATTATTGGTATCTAAGTTGTCCAATTCTTCTCTTATTCTTCGAGGGAATCTTCACTGTAACAATCAAGACTAATCAAGAGTGGAAATGGTGAGACAAGATTTTTGTATACGGATTTTACATCGAAGTGTGAACTTTTGTTTATTTTCTCTACGTCGTATTTTTTTGGCAGTTATGATAGCAAAAGTCTTGACGTTAAAATTTTAAGTCACATTGGTTCATGGGTAATTTGTATTCATGAATTTTCTGATAGATTAGGAAACATCGGACAACAGTCTCATAGTTATTGCACTAAGCATCGTAATTTATACTAGGGAGCATCCAACACATCGCAATACTTTCCAAATATTCTTCACGGGCTCGATTGCACTCGCTATAACTCCTTTTTTGACGAATACATAGTGAAATGATACATCACTTCAGTTTACTCATTTTTAGATATAATTCGCCAAGATATTGAGAAATCATTCAAAAAATTAGCCATACTTCAGTTTCGCACTCGTTTTATACAAATATGTATGCATAGTCATAACACCTTTGTTTTTGTGTTAGATATTCATCATCCACATAAAATGTATTGGGCCAACATGAGGAATTTGTAACATCATTAAATCTTGATGCTTGTTTTTTCCTCATTCTACATATATGCCGATGATGTCAAGCATAAACAACTACACAATTTCCGATCTTCGGAAAAATATCCAAGGGTCATATTTTGTGTATAGTGTCAAGGCTTACTTTGATAGACAGCCGGAAATTGAGCATTAGTCTATGTATATTGTATTGGATTCAGTCTCATATATCATTATGTGCTTCCGACTAAATCACAGGTAGGAAGTGTCTCCATCGTTAGAATGTGTATTAACATTACGGACAAGTTCTTCCGGGGACCAATGATTAGATGTCACCGAAGATAAATACAAAAATCGAAATTTAACTTAATCTCGTCGATTAATTTGGAAGTGAATTTAGCCTCAACGACGTTATGCGTTTGTTTATCATATAGGAATTATGGTCATTACTGCCTTCTATTATGAAATCAAGGGTTTCGATACAAAAAATCAAAACGTTCGATTCCCCGACATTAACATTGTAGTTATATTCAAAACGTTTGCGAATGTTTCAAAATTGGATACAATGCTTAAAATTGTAAAATAGTGAACAGATCGCTCGTAATGTTTTTGATTGAATTACTTGATTTCTTTTCATTTTCTGGTTGAATTCATATATGTTTCCTCCAGTTCTGTCATTCACATAGTATAATCCCGAAATTGAATGTCTCAAATGTATTCGATTTCAGGTTTTGTCCATCGGTATTCCTCTATTTAGCGAGTGTGGTGCCTGCGATATGGCTCCTAGAATTGGATAAGTTGGAGCGACGAATGCGGACACGTGGTACAAACATCAACATCTCTGAGACACTTGATTTAACAAATTTGGCAGCTGAAGACTTAAAACATCTGGAGCAAGTTTTTGGAGTAATATCATATACTAAAAAATAAATTATTATTAATTTGTCATGAGTTCGAATAATATTTCAACACATAAATTCAATTGTACTATTATTTATATCGCCATTAATTTTATCTCAGGTGAATTTTAGATTACCAGAAATTAAAATATCAACAGAAACATGGGTGACTCTCATTGAACAATTTCTCATGCTTGTTCTGATTATTGGTCGTTGGATGTTGCCTAAAGGCGATTTGACACGTGATCAATTGAGTCAACTTCTGCTTGTCTATATTGGGACAGCTGCTGATATAATTGAATTCTTCGATTCCTTCAAAGAGGAAAAGATTGGACGAGAATTAATCTTAGTTTATTTAACATTGGGTATATGGTCATGGTCTTTGATGCAGTTCACTGTCGTTCTTACTGCTACAAAGTCGCGAAAGTCCCGATTGTCATCAGGTACTACTCTCAAACGGAAAGTCTCGTCTCAAACAAGCTGTTGTAGCATTGATGTTTGGGCGATAGCCATCAATATGATACTGCAAGATGCCCCATTCCTTGCATTCCGTTTGATCATAATAATTCACTATAGAATAGTGAGTTACATGAATATTTTTTTCACATGCAAGAATACTCTAGTTATACTGTTGCAGTTGTATAGACTCTATGTCGTCCAAAGTGAGAATAGAAGCAAGAAGAAACGAAGGAATAAACGAATTGAGAGACAGAAAGTCATACCCAATATAAGCGTCATTTCTCGGGATGACGCATACAGATATAAGGATTCAAAAAGTGGAAAGAAACAAAGTAGAGACATTAGAAGAGTCGAATCCAAATTGGAAGATTATTCATTTAGAGAAAACAACATATGTGAAATATCACCCAAACATCTACAACGAACAAAAAGGTTAATATCATCCTTTCTTATCACTCATATGGCTGAAACTAAAAAGGCACATATGAACTCATTTATTCTATAAACTTTTAGAAATAGTTTTGAATAAAATAATTGCCAAGAAGTATCGTTTAAATACATTTTAATGGTGTAAGACTGCATAAGAGCATCACACAGATTGAAAATCTATTCAGACGAGACGCTCTGTTGAGTTCGGGAATTCATTTAGTCTAATAACGGGTAAATTCTCGAAATCATTTGGAAACGTCACAAATATATAATTGGCGAAATTCTAGAATTTTTCTTAATGATATGTAGCCTTTTGGGTTCAGTCATTGAAAATGTAATAAATAAAAACACAAATTCTGAACCATAACAATCTATTGGATAGGCAGATGAGACAGGATACAGGATATTCTACTTCTAGCACTCACAATTCTTCAAAGCATGATTTAGCACATAAGAAGAAGATCAAAAGAATTACGCCAATGTGTCGAAATGATGTGGCGGAAATTGAAATGTTATCATGTGATGAATCCAATGAGAAAAAAACGATTAGAAATAAAAGCAAAAAAATAAGAACACAAGGAGATGCGGCAAGATCTGGAATCAGAAACACAACTAGTTGCAACCAAAGTGTTGCAGAACGTGGTGAGAAATTCGTCTATTACCAAAGTAGCACTCAGGAGTCGGAAGAAGGAAGTACGTGCGTCAGTGAATCCGAGACTGAGTCGGATCATAGGTATGAACTAACATGAAAATATCTTATGCACTCAAGTTCCGACGTTGATAACAGTGGCCTCCATCAGAAATTCTAATGATAAATTATGTGATAATATATGAGTGGATAAATTTTATAACCCCGACGATTTGCATCAAAATAGTATTTCCATTATTCCCAGGTATATGAGGGTTTCACTTGTCAGGAAATTTACTGATTTTCGTTATTATTTACAATTTTATTTAGGATTACGCCCTTGAAATAATGGTAAAACAAACACACAGCGGAAAAATTGGAAAAGTATTGATGACAACAAAAATAAATATTCTTCTCATTTCAGGTATACTCGACATGAACAACACGGCAGAAGACGAAAAGTATGAGATGAATATTGTATGCACCAAAACGCAACTATATGAACACATATATATTATGTATGCATATGCAATTTCCGCGCTGTCCGGTAGTAATTAAGACTTTCTTTGTTCTCCATTGTTCTCAGTATCGCCCAAGGTGGATGATAATAATGTCACCCGCGCTGACGCTGATTCTATTTAAGCGTTTATGCATTTAAGAAATCGAATATAATAAGATTTTCGAGTGTTGGTTGAACTTTATGGTTAAATTTGCGAGTACAATAAGTATATCATGATGACTAATACTCTACCTGCATTGTCAATTCGATGGAATTTACTAATTTTACTAATTTTAATATCTGGACTTCGTTAATAGTTAATTTCATATTCGTGCCGAATAAGAGAAAACCTCGTCTGATCAGTGATATTATCAATAATAAATCGTGGGCATCCGTCATTACACACGCATAATTATACGCAATGAACGATATCTTGAATATTTTTCATGAAAATTTTGTAAAACGTGTACGATAAACTCCTCATGGTGTCATGAGATCTTCAAATTAAGTACAACTTAATGTCAATCGCCAGTATAATGGAATAATTTTTGTAAAGAATATCAAATTCAGCTTTTGTTCCAGTCAAACAATAAATGTGGCATTTTCACATCATCATCAATATCCAGATTTAATCCAATCGATACATTGATGTGCATCGAGAGTATTCAAATACATCACAAAATCATCTTGATGTGTACCGATAGCTGTACAATAAAGCACCGCAGTATCACTAATGAGTTCGTGTAACCAATTTTCTTTTGTTGAATCATTATCGTAATTGTTCTGCATATTTTGTTGAGATGTCATTGCGGTTTCATCATGAATTTTCATGTTTGAGCTTCCTCCAGCATCACATGTATCTTGATTCAAGTCATCCGGCCATAATTTATTGGGATTCGATGCTTCATCACGAATATAATGTTCATCATTTTTCTCACTCAGAGTTTTCTCGAAAGTATCTGACGAGGTTTCGGATGCATTCTTCTGGCAATTTTTCTCATTTTGCAACGATAAATCTGTTGTCTTCAACAAAACCAATGTATTCTTCGAGCCACACTTCAAGACTCTCTGAAGCTTGGCGTGATTTTTTATACACTTCAAATTCAATGGTGGTTTTTTAAGTTGTAATTTCAATGATTCCATCCCAGGATTGATATTGGAGTTTGCTGAACAGGTCAATGGCTCATTCTGCTTATTCAAACATTCATAATTACTCGTGAGTTTCTTGTATTGCGGCTTCTTCACCAGAGCTGCGTAGGCTAAGACTGAGTGCAAACTGCCATGCATGCAATTTTCAAATGATTCTCCGATATGACGTCCACTTTCATATTGATTTTTTTCGTTGCCCCGGCTGTGCGTGAATGCCCGATGAAATTTGGAATCCGTTTCCGTTTTTCTTTCTTTCGATGATTCCGTAACTTCCTGATAGGAAAATCCATCCAAACTGATGAAATCGTTCCCAAGACACTCGACAGCCAAACCTACCTGTAATTTCAACGATATGTGTATTCGGGGTGAATGATGAGGATGACAAAGATGAAGGTTTACTATGTGAAAATGAAAACGGCTTGATAAAAATTTTAGTTTTTCCGTCGGGACCAATGATCAATAACGATGATAAAAAAAGCCGTGAACCATGACTGAAAAGATTCGGTCGATTATGATTGAATAACTATTACCGAATTTACATTTCGACAATGTAGTGATTGATGTAGTGATTACGGACAAATGTGGAGAACATATTGCACATAAACATATTTGGGATGTAAAAATCGTTTTATAATTTTATTTATTTTAACCACTAATATTCATATTTCAATGAACGTTGTTGATTATTGCGTAGCGAGGTAAACAAAACCGCTCATTGTGTTCGGACGTTGGAGAAAGATAACACTCATTTTTGTGTCTGTTCAAAATCAAACTTGTATTATAAACGGATTGTATTGTTAACAGACAAAATAAATATTTGTGACTAACTTCTCGTTGAAAATAGAGCTGGGTAACTGAATCATCCAACTTTGTTTTCACAACGCCAAAAAAAATATGGTTGCAACGTGGACTTATTATGTTGCCATTTGATCACATACAAAGAATAGAATAATGATGTGAGAACACAGATACCTGTGGATGATAAATTGGTCGCTCGTGCATACCATGTATCGGCCATTCTCTCCACTCTATCTGGTCTTTCACAGTCGGCGACTGATGATTCGCACCAATGTTATACAATTTTTTTGTAACTGATCTGGTGTTCATATAAGGTGTATTGGATACTTTCGTTTGTTTTTTGTCCGTCATATGATTCACGTGTTCAATATCATTATTACCACGTTTCTTTGTTGCTAACAGCCTTGGTCGGCTAAATAAATCATCGAATTTTTTTTTTGTTCCACGAACGGGATTTCGTCGCATTTTTATATTCCGCCTGAAAGTAAAGGAATGAATTTAAATTTATGAAACATAGGTCGTTTGAAAACATACAGGTTATAAACATTGAAATAAAACATTACTTTCATTTTTTTTCATACTTAATTTTTTCTGGTGAATAAATGGAATTGATTTTCTCCATGTTTAATTGTGTAGTTTTTCCATTCACACCGGGTCTTTTGAAATTTCTCGCGAATTCATCGATGTAATTGCAGTTGTTATGTTTGGTGAGTACGATGCTGGTCGTTAATATTGGCAATAATATATCATCAACTACACCAACCACATTCGATATTTCGTCAACATTGTGAAGTATGCTGCGAGTATGGATATCATTCTGAATGGAATGACCAATAACTTGCATCCCGTCGACCTCATTTTTCCCAAACTCTCCATTTAACTCTGTTTCCATTTTCCCATCACTCAACTAAATTATCTGTCTGTTTTTCATATCCCAGTCTTCATTCTCACAGGTGTTCCTTCTTGAAAATATTGTCAAACTCTATCCTTGTCTATCATCAAAACTTATACGAATTATTGATAAAAAACAAAAATTATCTATCAATAGTGGGATTTTTCGATAGGAATTCATTGAGTCAATCCAATGTTCAGATGTTTTTTTTTCTCATAGCCGTAGAATGAAGATGGTACATCGGGTTTTGGTGCCTTTATCACTTCAACGACACATATATTAAGTGAATTGAAAAACGCAGCGATGGTTTAGTTTCTAGACCTCTTACCAATTTTTGCATACTCAGTTTGCGCATAATATTGATTTTTCTGTCTGTTAAAAATACTTACCTTGGAGTAGTATTGTCATTGGCAGGAATACAATAACACCCAGAATTTGACTTACGCTGTGATTTTGATTGTGAAAAATTTGATACAAAAGAATTTTTTGCTGTAGAAATTTGCAGCTCCCAACTGTTAAGATTATTCGTAAAACAACATCCTGTCAAAGTTCTGATTCACATATAACAAAATTCCATAGCCATCTTGAAAATATGAAGAATTGTAGTGAGCATCCACCGCGTCTTGTAATGAGCTGACTCAACAATATTGTATGGATTGAATGAATAACCTACTGGGTACTATTGTATAGAAAATGTTTATTGCAATATGTTTTATTTAAATATTATTCGAAATAATACTCTACCTACACTAATTATAATTCTAACTGGCTCCGAACAGGTACACAATAATACGAAATATAATTCGTTCGTATTGCACGTCAGCTATATAAATAACATGTAATCTTAATCATAATGGTAATTTTGGCCAACAAGGCATTATTTACAACAGAAATAAATGATATGGATGCGAACTATATTTTTATAATGTGTGTCAATTCAAGTTATCTGCAGTCAAATTGAGGGTCGTCAAAGCTGATCGTCGGTTAGGATTCACGCCGAGATTCTCCCAATTTATCCAAGCAAGGCGAGCCATCAAGTCTGCGGAGGAAAAAGTTAGTAAGAAACAATCAATTGTTATATCTGGTTTTATCATCACACCGTATGAATAAATCATTCTTCGTTTTACCACTTGTATTCCATTCAGCGCGTTCATTGCTCATCTCGCCTCTCAAACACATCTCAATATACGTCAAAGGATCAATGTTTTTCACCTTGAGTACTTCTGTTAGAAGTGCAATATATGCAATTGCAAGTCGCAATGTGTCAATTTTTGATAGACGCTTTTCGTAGGGAAATGTTGGCACATGGCCCCTAAGCGCGTCGAATGCCGAGTTTATGCTGCTAAAAATTTCAATTACACTTAGAATCTGCGATAATGACAGTATATGAGGTGAATAAAATTTTCTATTGAGTGTTTGCGAAAGTACAATAATTCATTGTAAGGGATGAATGAGTGGTAGTGATCTATGTGGCAGTTTTGCTTGTTGTATTCGAATAGCGTTGTTCAAGTTAGCTAAGTTCATATCCTACACTTGAACGCGTTGTACAAATCTTCGTTATTTTGTATGCCTGATAATTAGTTCGTTTTCAATCAAATATATTCTTGCGCCTTAAACTTAAAGGATTCCCTAATAATAGAAATATTATTCTCTTGAGAGATGAATATTAATTAATTTCACCGATAACTCTGGATTCGTGATAATGTGTATATAATCAGATCACATATTAAAAAAAAATCAGATCTTGCTAAATACTCTTGCCCGCTCGATATTTATCATGACATTTTGAAAGAAATGAACCCTTTGAATATGGCTTGTTTTATTATTCTTACCTTAGCATCCGTCGGCGTTCACGTATATTTGCCGCATTTCTCTGATTTCTATACGGACTACCATTCAAGTAATAGCCTTCCTCGATCCCATTCATCTCATTATCGTTGTGATCTACACATTCAGCCAAAAGAATTATAATAGAAAAAAAAACCACTACCGTTTATTAATAATTTAAAATATAGCGACGTGAACTGTACTATGAGGAATAAAATTCATGAAAAATTTACCTTGACCAGGTAATGGCATATGATATTGCAAGGGTGAATGTGAATTAGCATGAGGTGAAGTATGAGCAGCCACGTGTTGCGTTGTGCGTCCAGCATAAGCACAAGACGGTAAATCCGTAAGATCTTCTTCACTTATATCGCTGCCTGGCCCTAGATAGAATCTTGTGCTGCAAATAATTTGTTACCAGTTGTTATAATTCTTGATAACAATTTTCCATGGTTGATAAATTCACAGTCAAAAATCATAATGAAAAGACATTGCAACACGATTAAATGTGAGAAAAATGTAGGAGAATGAAAGTTCTGTATCATTCAATATAAATACGTTCCATCTCATATACCTTGGACAAATGGAATCAGGCGGTTTGGATGGAGTTGGTGCCACACGATGTCTTCCATTAATTCTACGTTCACGATCCTCATAGTTATAACTAAGATGGGATGCCATATCAATTCAATTGCACAAATTCACAAAGATTATATGAAATCACAATTCAGAATTATCATAATTCACAATTTCCAACAATTATATCATTTCAAATTTTTATCCAATATGTATTGCAAACTTAATTCAATTTTCGTTCACGCACTTTTGCAGAATGTGAAAACGAAATTGCGATAATATAGACGAGCAGAGTGCAGTGACATTTGAGCACGACTATCGCCTCAGTCCCAGGGGATTTCACCCTTATATATGTCCACGACCCCAGCGATTGCAAGGTGGGGAGAGGAATAACTAAATCGATATCAACCCCTGGGCGGAGCAAATCAACCAATGGATGCACACCGAGGGTGAACTTATTATCAGCGCGAGCGCTGATAGGATGAAACTTTATAGCGCAATTTACCTTTGTCATGACAATGCGACGCGAGTGAGGTCCTGCGGTTTATAGTTACTGCAAACGAAATCATTCTGTTTACTTACCTCCATAATTCAAATATATCTATATATTACAGATGGACAACGACATCACCATGTGAGAAAGTACGATGCAAAATTTTCTGTGAATGGATATGAAAGAGATGAATAACAAAAGCATTTGGCACAGTTGAGAAATAAACTGTTATGGAAGAACTCAAGATGATAAACGCATCTTGTCATTAATATCGGGACGGATTTTTTTGCTTAAAATGTCTTAAGCTCAACGTTGGATCTTTAACACAGGAATAGTGAAATGTTATGAGCAGATTATTATATTGGGTCCATGTCAGAAAACTGCGAATTTTCCAAGCTTCTTTCTATTCCTATCAAAAAAAATTTTTTCATACTGCAACCCAAATGCCTAAACAATTCTCGGGGTCACTTTTCATGAACGTGGCAAAGCTTATGTAATGGAAGCATGTGACTGTATGTTACAATTGAAACATGAAGAAAATAGGATTGACAGTACGTGTGAAATTCACATAAATATATAAAAAGTTCTCGAATATGGATATGAAAGTAGAGCCAAAAAACATCTCGGCAAAAAATCACTGCGATAATATATCTATTCATGTTCATATAACTCATTTTTATTGATTAGATCATGTACATGAAAAAGACTTGGTTGGAATGACAGCCTGAGAAACGAATCATCTCGTGATTGTCAGTACAAATATTAGCCTTCCCATCATTGTGAATAGTTGGCAAATATTCAAATGAGCTATGTTTTCGCGGCACAATACATGTATATAGTGCGATGCAATTATGCGAGGTGTTAATACGACCACAATAGTTTGGTGGAGGGTTGTTAAGTATACAAGCTGAAGGGGAGTCGTATTGTCGAGACATGCGACGCCAGGCGCCGGCAAATATATACGTACAATGTCGAACGAGTTTTGAACTTAAATCGCACCACCAACATCATCATTCTCTTTGTATGGTTTAAGACCTCCGCGTATAATGTTCAGCAAACTTTACCATTCAAATTGGTTTAGATGCTTAACATTTATCGCATGATCGATTTTGCAGATTAATTTATGACTAGCATTTCTATCTCTTGGTGAAATTGTCGAGAATTTTCTCACAGCGAGTGATATCAAAACAGAAATATATGCGAGCTTTTACCTATTCTTACCTATTCAAAGCATAACCAGATATTCCGACATATACCCTGGTAGGATGGTTGTTATGTGTATCTATTCTATTGTAGATTTTATATGTGATCCATAATTGACGATCAATCACAATGTAGTTAGAAGGCGTTGAGAGATGAAATTATACATGTAGATTTGTCCTGATGATCGCTTGTATAGTTGTATAATGCTTTAAATACGCAACTGAATTTCTCGAGTATTCCATACCATCCTCAAGTGTTCTGAACCGCAACTATATAGTCTCGAGTGTCGACGGCCGCCATATGCAGCATGTTGTCATTGACATGGGCGATTATTTATCTCAATTTGTCACGTTGGGGGAAGCGATAGCACAATGTAGCGCGGGAAAAAATTATTTTCCATCGCTGAGATTTACTATGATACAGTAACATTAATCCGTTAGAGAATAATGGATTCTGGAATAAGCGTACAAATAAGATATACACAGCAGAAGATAACTACAGTCAGTAGGCCATAATGAAAAGCATATTTCTGTTTTCGTATATATATGACCTGGTATAAAACTTTGCGAATTTGTTAATTTCACTCCTGTAGTTGATTTGTCTCTGAGAAATACAAGGAAGTCATTGAGCCACACTAAAAAATACCATCTTAATGCCATTCTCGCCCAATACTCTTCCCCGTATCCTTCGCGAATTAATGTCATATAATACCAAATCTATCATCCCCTTATCTCGGAGCAATCAGTTAACGTCAGTATAGGAAAGTGGAAAGACTAAGCCAAATGATCACCCATTCAATAGTCAACTTACTGTTAAATACTAGTTAATTCCCCTGATCAACCAGAGTGTCAATGTTTTATAATAGAACATTTCTTAAATGAAGGTTTAGTTTTACAACATCATTGATAATCTCTAGAGACTGTAGCTGAAACTGTATTGCATATTTATAGAGAGTGGTTGGATTTCCGTCCAAACACTTAATTCACGATTACACATTACTTGCCCCACTTCCCTTCGTTTTCTGTATAAGTGATGCAAGGCCCCCCTGTCAGCAACAGCTACAAGAGGGATAGCTAGTGATGACCGAGCTCTATAATAGAGATTTCACGCCGCAGGGTCCTGCCGTTTCAGTTCTCACAGTAGGGGTCTCATGTCAGCTATCGCATATATATTGTCCTACATAATTGCTGTTCATACTGCGACAATATAGGACAACTGTTTTGCCATCGACTCTTCTACGCATGCGATCGCGTGCCTATAAGTATCTGTTTATAGTCCTGAGGGATCAATTCATTTGGTAAATTATTTATTGGTCAAATATGCTTATGAGGTTACACAAGTGGTTGAACATGGTTTACCTAAAATCTATTTGATGGTTTGGTGCTATTTGAATGGTTAGAAAAAACAAAGAATCATGTGGTACAGTATCGATGCCGTTCAAGATCATACTTTGATCATTGCTTGCGCTATTACCGATTCATCCCTATTATTATTTGTATATATGTGAACGTGAAATTTTCATCTTCTTCCTGTCAACCCAATCGTTGGGACGAACATGGTGCTGGGCTGAATTAGCACGAGATTACTTATCCCTTTGAGTATTCTCTTTATCAACGTTTCTTTATGTTGTCATTTTCAGTTGAATTTTTGTCGTTTCTTGAAAATCAACTACAATCGCACTTGACATAGTATATGTGAATTTTCCTCCATTCGAAATATTATATCAGAAAGAAAAGACGATTGTAGGTGATTTTATATGATCGCTTTTAATTGCTACCTTAAATTTGTTACTCTAAATTTTTCCCGTTTTCAATAATGTTTGTGTTTTTATTGAAGGTTAACTGTACAATATATTAATACGAAGTAATATGCTTGGGATACACAAAGTAAATTGAGTGAACATGTTTAATGAGGTGACAATAAGTTGCAACTAATTTCAAGGAACACATTACAAATCGATTGAACAACAATATGCATATACCTTTGTCGTGTCTTCAATATTCCCACTCATCAGTTTCGTTTCCAGTTACTTAGATCGTTGGTGATGCTTACTGACCATTATCTGCGATTGTGTGAGTGTGAGCGAAAAAGATGGAGGAGGAACGGAGAGAAATTCTGGTGCAGAGCAACTCACGTGGCAAAACGCGTGTCCTATTGTATACATACTCGGTCGTTGTGAGACAGGGTGACATAGGGGTGGAGAAGGATCGAGCGTGCCGTGACACGTGTACCAAAATAGGCTTGGTGGCCTGTGCTCTGTTTGTACTTCTTACATATGTGGCTTCATACCTCGTTTGCCAAATTTGTTTTCTTTTTTTTTACGATACTGTTCTTTCACATTCATATCTATTCCTATTCATGGCTTTCGTTCCACTTATTTATTAATAACATTTGTGTTTTTTCAAGCACACTCATTTGGTTTTAGGAAGGGGTTTGGCATTGGTTTTCGGTGATCATGCAATGAAATTCTTCTGAATCATTTCACTTTTCATATCACTTTTTGTTCAAATAATATTGAGTCTCAATTCTCCATAGTTTCCCATTTATTCCCCATCAATAATTCAATATATCTGCATGACAAATTTAAATATATTGAAAAAAACATGTAATACCCTATCGAAAAATATTCGTGCTATTTTCAATATATGCGTGAATGTGTAGTGTTATTCGTGAGGAACATACCGCATTAGCAATAATGTTAGAATCATCTACAATGCGTTTGGTCACACATTCAGATTCGCAGAGTGTGACTGTTGTTGATCTCATTAGTTCAGTAAGTCCATGAATTTTGATTCAGCGAGATTAGTTTTATATATATAACAATATTCCCTGCATATATAATAGTATTTGTAAAGAAATATATTCACGTGACCAGCATAAAACTCATCTGAAGTGAGTATAGGTCGGTGAGTAGGGTAATTCAGTGAGATTGGCCTTACACCGTAACATTGACATATGTATATCGATACATATATATGTTATGTGACTTTCACCCTATACATGAACTATATCCACATATAAACATACATATTAGATTTAATGATACACCAGTTAGTTACGCGTCAGTTCATTTTCCCAGGGTAAACGCGAATGGCGGCCAATTGACGTGAGGGACTATACCTTCAACTTTACGCTTTGGTCTCTGATGGTGGGGTATACAGCAATACGGGTAAGGCTATAACTGTATAGTGCTATATACATATAGTTTCAATTTGAACTCTTCAGCATGTCACTGCGGCTAATTTTAGGGACGGGCACACCATCGACGTGTGTATGCACATGCATCAAACGGGACACATTTTGATTCATTCAGCATCAAGTTTGTATCAAAAGAAATAGCTTACCATATGTATACAAAGTTTGTCCCGATCATATTTTTCTTCGCCATGTATATCAACAATTAATATACATTTATGAGAATCTTTATGTGAAGTGTTGATGCGTGTTATATATCGGAATGAGCAAAAAGATATTTTAGTTAATGTTGTGAAAAAGTATTGTGGAAAAAGGGAATGTTCCAATAGAATCACTTCGGATTCATTCTGACTCTCCAATCCTAATCCCAATTAGTCGCCTCGCCACATTATCTGTAACTCTTAATTGACAAAATGTGGAGAGTCAGTATATTGACAGATATTTGAATATTCATTGATTATTTCGTCATCGTTACTATATATATATACTGATGATTGTGGTATGTATGTCGATATAATTGTTGGAAATTGGGAGTCATATACAATTATAAACGTTGCGATGAGAAATGGATATTTGTGAAATACAGAATAGCTTCTGCTGATGTTGTCGACTCTTTATGGAGGAGTGTGCTCGTGACGTAAATTATTAGCCCTCGGGTTCCAACACAAATACAAAGGATATATACATGTATATAAAGAGACTGAAGTGAGAGCCAACATGATGGTGGGTTGGAGAAGGCGTGGTTTGTGGAACTCACGGTCCATGTGAGGGTGGCAACAGGCGTGGCACTTCTGGTCTTGCGAGACGCCACATTTGTCTCTCTCATCTCATGGCAATAGACCGTTCAACGGATGAGATTTTTAATTTATACAAATTGTTTTCTGAAGCGCCCATATGCAACGATTTATATTTATTACGTAATTTACGAATCACATCTTCGAATGTGTTGATCGCGTCAATGATAGAACTATCTTCAGTTCATTTTCAATTAAATCTCCACATCAGTGACATCACGTTGTCTCATCAGTGAGTCTTTCAAGTTGATAATATATAGTAATTATTTCAATCTTGAGCATCGTATTGGGTTGCATGTGTTAACCCAATCAGGTTGGAAAATCCTGTACGTGAGAGTCCTCTGAGCACAAGGCTTTGATTCAGGAACGATCAATAGTTTCCTACTTATTCTTCAAATAATCTGTAACAGTCATGGCAATAATGAGAACGATGCTGGAGGAATGATGAATTCTTCAATGGCAATTTATCAACAGATCCAAACAAAATTATTTCTTTTTATGAATTTCGGTTAGTTTGAGAATTAGTGGACTCAATGAAGCAGGTCACTGTTGTTAAAAGTACTGACATCCGTAAATGTTGATTATTGAGACTGAGTTTTACTGTGACAATTGAAACACGGTCCAAATTTCTTTCGACTGATTTTAAGTTTTTCATTGTTATAATGATTGTAGATTCCAGTAGAGTTGGAACTTGCTTTGATGGTCGGTGATTTCGGACACGTGAAAAATCTTGGAAAAACATGATGAATTCCAATTATCAAACTTCGAACAAAGCTACAAACTCCGGGTCGAGTACTTGATTTGTTGCATAATCTACCATTTGAACTAATGTCAAATACAAAACACTTCCAAGGTTTAATGAGCATCGCGGAATGTTGTCTCTTCGCTCATTGGGTTCAAAAGGTATTTGACGGGTTGTTTTTCTCGCCGAATTTATGACACTTCCAAAACAATCAATTTAAGAATAATATTCCTGAATGACCTTCACTATGTTCATATTCCTCAGGATAAATAGTTTCTGACTTCAACTTGGATATCATATAATTAGTTTTTTTTTGTTATACCACGTGCACCAAGTATAGTTCTTCAAACCATGTATTTATTCACCTCTCTTCCTCTAGCATACGGTACTGCGTCTGTGCAGTGGTAATGGGCTGTCAGGAGCAGACGTTGGCTGTTCATGTCTTATATACCGACACCATTACATTCACCACCATCCTATCGGCAGGGCCGCAGTCAAATCCCTCCGTTCAGTAGGAGGGGTTCGGCTGCAATCGTTCGTCTTTCTCTTGTTCATGGAAATTCGCAATGGAGGAGACACTTGGGCGGTATGTATGCATGGTATATAAACCTATATATCTTTAGTATGTATAGATGATGAAACAATCTGGGTAGGTCTATTGGAGTGTTCTCCACCAGTACATCCATATCTTCCTCACGCTTTTCCATTTGATTCACCCTCGCTGGGAGTGATCAATACTGCTAGATTCTCCGCCATATAGCGGGTAAGGCAGCAGTATTTAATCCGCGTATATTCAGTTCTCATTTTTTTTTTCAATTTCATAGCATAAAAACTTTCTTCGTGATAGCCATTATACGTATATCCTAATAAACATATACGAGGTAGTAGAAAATTTGCGTCAAAGTTTCATTCGGAAATCATCTTGATTTGGATATAATCCTATTCTATCCGTAGGTGTTTTATTATTAAAATTAGGAATTATTAGTATTGCTAGTTTTTGCTGATGTTATCACGTTCATGATGATCATGGTTGATGTTATAATCGCATTCAAATTTATTATTGCAACTTTCATCATCGTTATTGATTATAAAAAAAAGTGGTGTTGTAATGGACTCAGATAGGTATATCAATGTTATTCAGCAAGCCCAGATAAATGCATTGAGTATTATGTACTTACTGCATCAGATATAACACCCGGATTAGTGAATTGAATTTGAATCAAGTACTTGATACCAATTTTCCGCCAACCCATGTCATGCTCAAACTAGCGGAATATTTTTTTCTTTGCTACCTTTTCAGTGTAACATCGAGAATACTGAAAGATTAGAACCTGTAATCGAATAGTCTCATTTTTCATTAATGTTACATAATGACCAAGAATCGCAGAATTTGAAATGGTTATGACCAACGTATGGATCTTCTGTCCCGAGATGAAATTGTGTTCACCAGTTGCATCTTCGTTGATATCAATATTTGCATAGAACTTTCTAATTTCCAACAAATCACGAGCTGTCTTAGTTTAGGCTGTTATATTCTGGATCGACTTAGTTGAACTACTTGGTAAAACCTCTCTACAGAGATGAAAGTGCTGTTGCATTTTGGCAATGAAATGAATCTCTTCAAATGCTGCTGTCTAATCAGGGTGTATACAATTGTAACGCGTTTAAATCATGAGTAATCCTTCACGTTGCAATCACGATTATATGGCCGCGAAATTCGTCTAACTTTAGTTCTAGGATGTTGCAAAATTAAGGAAAATTTATTGTCGCATTTCTTGCACAATTAATAATAATATGATTGATGTGAAGCTATTCCACGTCATGTTGCGGTCTTTCACGGCCCTTTTTTTAGCTTTGCGTTGCTCATTACATAAACAATTCGTTTTCTCCAATTTGATTGTTCGCCTATAGTTCTTGATTGCCCGATCAGAATCAAGGGCTGTTTAATGTTTATTTATTTATAAAGAACCTATTGAACATTGATTCTAAATTTAACTTCAGCTAACACGAACCACGGCTACACAACTCAAATAAAACCGCGTTTACCAGAAGCATATATGCAATCCGGATTTCACTGCGCATGCGCAATCGTAATTGATTAACCTAAAATATAAAATATCACTTGGTAGTTTGTATTGAATCAAAAAAACAAGGAAGTGAAATAAACATTATTTTTGATAGAAAAAGCGATGAATGGTTCTGTTTTATTGGAACAAAAAAACGAGTCCAAATAGCTATAAGTAGTGCTTAACAACAAAATTCATGTTCAAAAATTTTTCAAAAATAGAACGAACAATAAACAAACATTAATTTCTATCGAACAATGAGAAACTAAGGACGAACTACCGAATCCGTGGAAACAAATATAAAAAATTAATTTATCCTCGTTTACTCAGTAGCAACAAAATTATTCATTCCTTTACCATCTGTGTATTCAAAAAGAAATTTCCAAATTAATCTGAATAATGTCTTCATATTGTTGATTTCATTCGGAATGTGTAACAATGATCGATCACATTGATAGTTCATCTTCCGAAGATGAAAATATTAAAGAAGCCTTGAGAGAAGCAACTGACAATGATTTTTTACAAAATTCCTTATTCAATAATGACAAATCCGAGACTAAATTAAATGGTAAATTGATTTCATCTATCACATAACCTGTATGCATAGTGAACACTCATCGCAATTTTATTAATTGATGCCGTTGTGTTATTTCAGCACTAGACATATCTCTTGCAGGAGCTCATGCAAAGCCTTCAGCACGATCTCATTCCGAAAGTAATGGAAACTTTGAAAGTTTTGGTGTATCTCAGAGTTACAAAGAGTTTGTGGCTCAAAAACTTTTTAAATTGCTCAAACGGTTGGTCATATGAATCAATATCTGTCCATAATTATCGAACATCAGAATTGAACCTCTTGCTTCCTTCAGAAATGTTGAATTACTGGAACCAATGGATACAAAAAAAATTAAGAAGAAAAGAAGGACAAAAGGAATTAGGCTTCTGATTTCTTCAACCACTGTCCTAGATCATCATGATGAGGCAGTGTCGGCCTGCTCGATGCCTGTCAATAAAGAAACTGCGGACGAAGATTTTGCGACAAATATGAAGAAATGTAAGGAAGTCGCAGTTGATCCAGAGTTGATAATGGCAAAAACTGAAACTAAAAGATGGAGTGAAAAACCGAAAGGAACTGTGTTTAAATACAAGAAAATATCCGATGGAACTTTCATGGAGAAAACATAAACAAATATAATTCAAATTAATTTCCTAATTTTTGTATTTTTTCGCGACACTGCCGAACTAATTATTCTAATTCTCCCAATCGAAGGGATCTACCTATAATATCGTGAATGTGAAAATAGTTCATTTTAAATTCCTGATGATGTTGAAGAGTCAACGATATTTCGATTCAACTTATATCGGCTATAGATAATTGCCATCCACAAGTTATAATCATGTCCAAATCATATCCAGATCGTGATGGATCAGAACTAGATTCACGTCCAACTGAGCTCAAATAAAGCTGGACTACACCATGAATTTTGATTGTAAGTCGTTTTATTAGTTGCACAAGCTGTCCAGCCTTGTGATAATCTTAATATAATTGACTGAGATTGTTCCTTCGTTTCACCGACATTAGATGAGTATTCTGCGTTCAGTAGGACGTACTGATCATAACCGAGAGAGATGAAATGAATTGATGAGTACCAACAATAATATTTATGTTAACGTTTTTTTTTCTGGCTGGATTTTTATCATTAAAGACTCGAGCGAGTATGGACATTCTCTCATTGCTGGATTTTACCAGACAATCATATTCCGCGCACTTTTTGGCAACACCGGCCAAATTCATAACATCTTTTGTTTACATGTGCCACAGTGCTATATTGCTTCTCGTCGCATATTGTTGTTATTTATGTTACTGTTTTCGACGTAATATTTGAACTTGTAAGCGATAGGATATCGTGAAATACTTAGCTTTATTAACTTTATATATTTTTTGCATATATTTCCCGCGTATTTTTCTCATTCTTTGATGCATTCGATTGGCTCGGAAGAAAATAAAAATAAGTACTGGTTCATGTAGAAATGTGAGGTTATAAATGCTTGAAGTTATTGGTTATAAACCGCATGGACGCTGTTTCCTGACAACATAATTTGCGGTGCATTCAATCTTCGAGAGTTGTTTAGCATACATTTGAAAACACCTTCTTCTATCACAGAGAGAAATTATAAAAATGGATAATCTACCGGGCCCAAGTGGCCCTGATACAAAATCATGCCAATTGTAAGTGTCTATGTAGCTCACATATCACGTTTGTTTGCCCATTTTTAATGTTCAATCTTTTTTCATCTCAAGGTGTTGGTCACGTCCTCAAAAATATACTTGTCCACGTTGCTCTGTGCACTACTGTTCGGCAGAATGTTACAAATCAACATCACACTGGAGTTGTTCTGAAGAATTTTACAAAGAATGTGTTGAAACTGAAATGAAAAGTCGATCAAATAATCCGGAAGATAGGAAAACAATGATGGATATACTAAAACGAACTTATGCTGAACCATATCCCGATATGTTCAATAATGAATATGGTGAGGACCCTATAGAAAATCAGCAGGATAGGTCCGATGAATCAATAGATTCAGACGATGATAATGAGGTAAAGTGATCCACAACTTAGAGTTTAAGCATTTGGGCGTTCTCACTGTTGTCACTCTATATAATACTGGAAGTATTTCGCTCTTTTGCCGGTTTGATAATATGATTCATAATATTCAGTTATGAAACTTGATTAGTTCACTCAAAATTTCAGCAGATCGTGAAGTTTGTTCCAAAAAAAATAACTTGTCTTGATCCTCTCACTAATGATGACACACATATTTCAGACTTTGGAGTTTGAGCACGAGTAGTACTGTAGTCCTGCGACCAGTTTTTTCTCATTGTTTGTTTAATCGAAATGTTCAACGCTTCCAATCCTATTTCTGTTAATTAGGTACCTGACTTAGCTGAAAGGATAGCGAATGTCGATTTGGATAATGCTGATGATCTCTGGACAGTGTTAACAGATGCAGAAAAACAAGAGTTTGAAGCAATAATACGAAATGGTGAAGAGGAAACATTATTGCCTCAATGGACACCATGGTGGTCAAAACCACTTGATAAGAAGCTCGTAGAAGTGATAAGTGAAGACGAGAATGTTAATTGCTTGGAACATTGCCCTCGTCTAGTTGAAGTTCCACATATCAACTCTGTAGAGGTATGTTCTAATGAATTGATGTGCATCCTCACATATGCGTGAATCTGATGAGACATTTTAATTTACAGAAAGCCTCGCCCTTAACGTGTTATAATCTCCTAAACATACTGAGTGCTTATGCATTCATGGTATTACATTATAACGGCGAACACGGGTCATCGGCTATAGAAGCAATTGCCTTTTTTTTGCAGTTCAACGATGTCATCGGAGGCTCTACAATTTTTGAAGATACATTGTCAGCCTTCATGTCAGTGAAGAAAAAGGCGATAGAAGTAAGAATAGGATTATTTATCAACGCCAACTATATTGCTCTATATTGATAATTGACTTCTTTATGAAATTTCGTTCCAGTATCAATTGATCCCGGAGGATAGTGATAGTATGATGATATGGGATTCGATAAAGCAAATAATTCAAGGACCTAGCGTGAAACACCAGACCCACTACATAGCAGCAGCTTTATCAGACTTGCATCACTTATTCACACAAGTAATAAAACAACATCATGCTGTGCGTGGTGGGCATCGTAATAGAACGTTCCCGAAGAAATTGAGGATTGACATTGAAGCGATATATTTGAAATTATCTAAAAAGCATTTACAACTTCACATGAAAAAAGTGGAATTTTATCTGTCATGGTGCAACAAATATGGAATGCGTATGCATGATTTAGATCTGAATGAAATGAAACAAAGTGATAATATTGATTCTTAATAAATTTCACTCTTCACACAATTTATCCAACAAAGAATGTGGGAAAAAACTAAACATGCAAACGATTGAGAAACACACTTTTTTCTATCCCCCTATTCAACCGATAACACTTTGAATGATGATGAATGACAACGTATTATCAAACGACTTTATCAACAATTATTAGAAAAGTGAAAATTATGACTATTTATTTCGTCATGTCATTCTGATCAATAAACCCATTTATTTCTTTATGTCATTCATCCTCCATTCAATAAGCACTGGACGGTTCAGTAGTCGCGAATGTCTATCATAAATTGTAAATATGGGTGTTCTGGTCGCACTGTATATGTTCATCAAGTTAAGTGTGGTGTGTGCGTCTTTGAACAGCATCCAAACATTAGACACTCTGAGAATCAACGATGCAGTGGTATGATATATATCTTTATTTGTGTTTCCTAATTAATATTCAACATTTGTATGAAGCATTCAAATGCTGTGTTTACAGATTCATGTTATCAAGTCTTGCTCATCGAACAAAATTCGTACCATAGGTGTCGTAGCATCAACCGATTATTTCTTATCCGAAATTACTTCTTCAGGTCTGTTTGATGTCACAGTGCTTGGTAATGCATCGAAATTGTGTAAAAAATCACGAAAAGTAGCACGAGCCCCATATAAACTACACTATTTCGTCATCAACACATTTTCATTAACTGATTTGACGAATTCACTCAAAATCTTAAAATCATCAATATGGTGGAACTATATAGGGCGGTTCATAATCATGGAACGATATCCAGCTATGAATTACTGTAACAATGCTGATGATGTCCTGCACATACTTTGGAAATACAATATACAGTATGGAGTTTTTCTTTGCACCGAATTATCAGCAGAAGTGATGGTTCTCAGCTACAACCCGTATAACGAAGAGCATCCACCCTCATGGTCATTAAAACATGTGAAGGTTCACAATGTGTACAACGATCATCCTTTTGCAATATTCAAACGCAATCTCACCACACAATCTACTTGTCACGATATTTTTTTCGGAGAATCGTTAAATTTGAATGGATATCCAATTAGAATGAACATGAAAGAATATCCGCCAACGGCGTTGACTAATATTGGAAGGTCTTCACAGTTAGTTATACAGAACCACAATTACTTTCAGACCAAGGATTACTATTATGTCAAGATAACAACAAAGGATTGGCACAATTTTTATGGGGTTGATAGTATCATGATCGGAGAATTCTATAAGTATTACAATGCCACAGCGATCATTAAGATATATGACAATAATGAGTTGTTTGGGGCAGTTAATGACGATGGTGAATTTTATGGCATGCTGAAGGATTTAAAATCAGGCGATATAGATCAAAGTTTCAATAATCGATTCATGCTTTTCAAAGGGGATTTACCTCTAACGTATCCATTCCAACAGTCAGAATTAACCTTGGTCACTCATCTCCGAGGTGACATGAATATATTAATGAGAATTATAAACTTCATAAATTTTGAAATATCACTCTCAATGTTGATTATTGGTTTTATCACCATAGTATTTTTTGGTTTTCTCACTGGCAAAGGAATTCAATTAGCTATCCTCGATACACTTCAACTGCTATTAGGGATGTCACTACCCAACATGCCGGTCAATTCGCCGCCACGAATATTCTTCAGTTGCTTGATGCTTTATTATTTTATCATATCATCGAGCGTACAAAGTAATATGTATGCCATAGTGACCGCTCCGCAGTCTTTACAAAACGTTGATTCTCTCACTGATGTTCAACATTTAACATGTAAGTTATACGTCAATTCTGTGGGTGCAAAAGTTTTGGGACAACAATTTCACGAGCATCTTGAAATCATCGAGAATGATCACTGTGTTGACCGCATAATGAATAAATCCGATGAGGGTTGTGTCGACGATGTATATTATTTAAAATATGCAGCTGCACAGTATAATTTGCACATAATGAAAGATGGCATATCAAAGTCGTATCTTATTCATCCAATGAGGAAAGATTGGCCGTTGTTCCATAGATTGAATACCTTCAATGAAAAATATAATGAGGCCGGTATTTTGTCACTGTTATGGCTTCAAAGTGTGCGTGCGGCCAATGACGCTATTCGTCACCGTGAAGAAAAGTACAAGATGAAGAAATTCCATGTCATGACTCTATCGAAATGTGGCAGTATTTTTTTTATACTACTAGTAGGTTGTGGCATCTCAACAATAATCTTCTTCGTGGAGCTGCAATTATTTCGATATAATCGAAAGTACCCAGATAATTATGGTATTATGTCGTGCAGGCAAATACAAGTTAGAAGAACCATCGAATTCAATATATTGAGCAGATGCCGTTGAAAAATGTTCGTTCTGCATAACTTAATTTGATCTACATTTTTCCCTTTTTCTCGCAAGAAAAACTACTGATCCATTTCTTGCAGCTTATGGATTTGTTGTAAGTTATTAGTCTCTCTAAAAAAATCGCAAAATAAAAAAAAGGAAGAATTTATCGAAAGAAATCATTTTGTTCTCTTGTTTTTTATTTTTTTTACCAGCCATACGCCAAAAATAAGCCGTGAATAATGGTGTAACTTTCTTTTTTATAAATACTTATTTACACTGTGCTTTTATACACAATCTGCTTCGATTATAAAGCTATAAAACTTCCAAATCACAATGCCGAATTTCTGGATGATTTTTCTGGAAATGAATCGATGAAGAAATAATTGATGACTCTTTTGAGAAAGTTGGAAAATCAATGGAAAAAAAATTCATTACCTTCAACTTCAACTCGATTCTGTCAATCTCGCCGCCCAACATATCCACAATATTTTCACCATGTTTCAATAAGAAAGGTTCGAGTTCATCTATGTTCTGCATTTGCCGAACATCCTAGATTCAGAATACAAAAAAAATTTGTGACTACTGAGAATTCAATACGCATGCACTTATGTTCACTAGACTGAATTGATGGATTTATAGTTACTTCAAGCATTGCGTTCAAATCGTGTTTGTCAAGATAGGCTCTTGTAAGTTCTCGACCATCAAAGTCAATTTCTGCTTTGTATCGGACTAGATTATTACCCATATCTATCCCTTTCACGTCATAAATTGCACGAACCTAATTCACATGAATTACCATTATTACATCTTCAAAATAAATATTATAACACTAATTGTATCAATGCATATGAGGAAATTTGAAGGTGTGCATACCATGACATCAGATTCCAATTCGGCGTTTATCTTATCGAGATTTTCCTGAGGTATACTGCGGCCAACTAATGCCGCAACATTCGAGTAAATAATAAACGATGCAACTCCACCGAGAAGTCCCCCGACAAGGATGGACCCCATGGCATCAAAAACTGGATTTCCCAGGTAAGAGGTCAAACCCATACAACAACTGGCTAGTAATACACCAATTACTGCAGCGAAATCCTCCATAAGAACTACATTTACCGATGGGTCTTGACCAGAAAGAACATATTCTTTGAATGGTTTCCTCTTATCCTCGGCACCTTTTTTTATTGAATTGATGGCGACTAATAATGTTGCGCCTTCAGATACTAATGATCCTCCAAGAATAAAATAAGCCCAATAAAATGAGTCGACGGGTTCGGGAAAGAGAATTCCATGGATGCCATGGTATACTGACAGTCCAGTGCCAACGCAGAATATACCAACACCAGATATTAGTGATGATACATACTTCATATTTGTGTAACCATATGGATGATCGGCATTCGGATTCTGCGAATGACAATTTAAAACTTTTGGCGTAATATCATACGGAACGATAATATGCAAGTATTACCTGGACAGATTTATGAATTCCATATACTAAGATCAATTGATTGCAAGTGTCCGCAGCGGAATGTATGCACTCCGAGAACATACTGTGCGAGCCTGTGTGAATCCAGGCGAAGAGTTTGAATAAAAAATTACTGGCGTTACTAAAAATGTCAATAATATATGATAATTATGAACATGTAACAATTTTTCAGAATAATTCCTGGTGGATTTTCTTCCACATAAAATCGGCTGTGAATATCTCCGGAATTACAGAACTGCGAATGAACGACCGTTCATTTTTCGATCAAATGTGGCTGAGAAACTACCACCAGGAACAAAATCAAATTGGGAATTATTTACATTATCACAGCTGTTAATACGACTCTACCGGACCTCCCAAAGAGTCCTTCATTCGTATTATCTGATTCAGATTTATTACCCATTTCTCGTCTATAGTCACGCAATCTCCTCTTCACGGTAAAGACATCTGCGAAATTAGAAGTTGTAAGATGGAAAAAATATTGTGATTTATGATTTACTCACTCTGTTGGTACGTTTTGTATTCCATTTCTTTCTTCAGGAGTTCCTTCAATAATGTTTCTCGAGATCCCCAAACTTCTAATGCTCTATATAGAAAAGATGCAACCAAAATTGATCCAAGTCAATATTGATATATGTTTTCTACGTGGGACTTCTGTAAAAAATTATGTTCATATAGGATGAAACAAACCCTCTTACTTAGCTTCAACATCTCTCCTCCAATACACAGTGATTGGCGGTTTTTCTTCATAAGGCGATCTCCGTTTGGTTTTTGGCAGGGCTTCCAAGTCCGTTGGTTTCAATAAAAAGTCAACCATTGCTCTGACAGGAGTGATGAAGTTCCTCTCCAACGATGAAGCTGAATGATCAACCCTCAATCGTTTCACTAAAATTATTCAAATGGTTTTTCTTATCGAATATTCGTAGAAAACAGGTCACCTTCGCAATAAAATACCTTTTTTATTATTGGGTTGTTCTTTGCTGAAAGATTCTTTTTCATCACTATGTTTAGTGGCTTTCAAATTATCTTTTTTTCTATTTTCATCATTTTCATCTCTGCCAGCTGTGGATGTTGGCTCCAAAACACGTTGCTTTAGTTTACCTATCGTTTCACCTTCTAGTTCAACAATTTTTTGCTGCAACGTATTAGTTATTTCCTTAACCAACTTTGGTAATTTTTCACTTTTTGATGCACCTTTATTTGAATATAATCTCGAAATTTCGATACATGACCAACTGTGGTTCAATATGTCATGAGATTTATTCCTGTCACATGAATTTCTTCCATTTGCTATTAGTTGTACATTATAATATGCACCAGACTGTTTTACGAGAAGACTTGCATGTCGCTTCATAAATGATATTTGTAAAAGATAAAGATAATCTAAGTGATAATAATTCAATTTGTCGCGAACTACACTCAGCAAGTTACATGAACGATGAAGCATTGCTGCAATACTGTATATATACTTGACGTTCTAAAAGAAAAATACAAATTATCGAAGGTTGTTTATTTAAATATGAAATATAATGGTAAAGTCTAACAGAGAACTTACCTTATATTATTTTCTTAATTTTGCCGCATTGAAAGCATTTCTATGAGTCTGACGTTGCGAATACTTGTTAATAAACTTATTAGCAGAAATGCAGGTGCATCCGATGTAGTATGACCAGATCCATTATGACAAGTGTATAGCATTAATAATAATTGCGATCCAATAACTTGTCTTTTTATGCTCACAGGATTCTGACTGATATTATTTAACCCAGGTTAACCTGAGATACAATCAGTACAATTGCTCTATCATACGGGGAAAACAATCGAGTTTCGGTTAGTTTGGACCCTTCAATCACCATCTATATGCTTGAAAATATTAAAAACATTCACATCCATCTATGCGTACGTTCATTTGTATGTATACATAGATATTTATGTACGTGCACATGAAAAATTAAGGCAGAGAGAAGCTTTTCTTTAATTTCAGGGGCACGTTGTTACACACTCCGCCGTTGATGGCAGCACAGTAATTGGATCGTTCGTGGGCGCGAATATCCAAAGTCATTTATCCATCCAAATAAATATACACAGGCCTGGAAACGCTTATTATTTGATCATTGTTAATTCGTAGGAATTGTGCCGTACAATAATTATAATTTATAAGAATTCGAATGAAATTTTATGATTTAGGAGTATCAATCCAGAAGGTGAGCATAAATGAAGACTTTGAATACAACCAGAGCGTCAGATTGCCGTGCGGCACATTTCTACTTGTTATATTGCTTCTCATTGGAGAGAGTAGGAGCAAAGAATACTGTCCCATAGAAGCTTATAAGTCCATTTTTCGCGTCCCACGAAAACCGTAGTGCCTACCCTGAAAATCAGAGAGCGACACTTGTTCAA